>JAKOGI010001172.1:277500-293603 GCA_029747015.1 Carnegiea gigantea
TATGTTCGTTAATTCGTAAAACGAAACCCATTTGGAACTTAAAGCACTTAGCGTTTAATTCAAACTAGGTTTGCAATAAAATCCTCAGTTGCTATTTTACAACTCGTTTCAATCCCTTTTAAGACTCAAAGGAGGGTGTATAAATAAACTGAAGGCTTAGAACGTTCTAAACTTGCTGCCATTCAAAAACTTAAAGTACTGGGCTTGTTTATAAGGTAAATAAGGTTCCTTCGTAAACTTTCAACATAAATGCTTCTTAAAAACATAATGGGTTTACTAGCTTTAAACTCAAAACCCAATTGAGACTTAAATAAGCAAATAGCATACAAGTCAGCTAAATTTTATAATTAGTACCTTAAGATGCCCTGTTCCAGGTCATTTAAATCCTTTTAAACGCAAGGAGAAGTCGTACACAAACCAATGCCTTAAAACATTTTCGAATTCACTTTTAGTTCGCTTTCAAACTTTCTAAACCTATCAACTATTCAGTCGAGTCAGTTACTGTGTAATTCGATGATTTAGAATTTCTTATAGGCTACAAACATTTTCATAAATTACCAGACAATTGGTAAGCACTTAAAAAAATTCGAGATCATGAAAACATGCGTTTAACAATCCTTTTTAAACATGTCTAAATTTCAAAAACTATTCACTTAATGTCGCGGAGCACATTGAGGAAAAAAGGGGGTTCACAACTAGCACATTTATGCACTTCAAAGCACAATTCGGTAGAATTTACTCAATAAGCCACACATGGGCTCACAATCCACACGATTGCAGTAATCACAGCCCAGGCTCCCTCCTCACACGACACTGACTACAAGAACCTCAAATTCCTTAATAGTTCCGCCTCGAACCATCCAACTACCAACTCGGTTCAATATTGTCATAAATAAACCAATAATTCATAAAACCATCATATATAAGCATAGCATTCTCATCAATAGCGCAATATAGAAATTAAACGCAACTGTACTGATTTAGCGATAACTTCTAAACAGAAACCAACATGCTTTACTAATGCCTTAATTCACCCGATTAGTATTTTTAAACTTCAAAACATGATTCAGGGCTAATAAACTGACGAAGTGACAACACTAAAGCGATAATCTAATTATTAATAATTTAGCGAACTTCCAAACTGTCTAGCCATTAATAATTCAACAATAGTTTCAACATGCAATTAACCCATAATTAACACCATGTTTGTAATTTCCTCAATTTAAATTCTAAGTTCACCAAACTGATTCCTAACCTCAAATCAACATGCGATAACTAAATTAGTTAAAATCGTTAAAATTAATAGTAATTTAGAAGTAAGAAAATCCCCACCTCGATTCCGAGCTAGGTGTTAGATTGAAGGGTTTGTTGGCTCGACTTTGGGTGCTTCGAGTGGCTCCAAACTCCGACCTTGCCCTCTGGTCACGGGAACAGCACCTCACGCCCAAACTTCCAAATTCGAACCCTAAAACGAACCCAATTTCACTTACTAACTTGCGATCGATTTGGATGTTTATAGTTGCGGATTTTAACTCAAATTTATAGGGGATTGGAAGTAACTAGAAGCTAAATCCATGACCATACCTGGGCAAGTGTTCGTGCCCCAATTTGTTGCCCAAAAAATCCTCTATAAACGTGGCAAGCAGCTTCAAATTTCGACCCAGATTCGCTCCAAATGAAGGCTAGCTCGTGGGGGAGGCCGAATGGGTGGAATTTGCGGTCGTATGGGGCGAAAATCCGCTCAATTTTCAACTCTTCTGGCACGTGAATGGATGAGAACGGGAGGAGGAAGAAGAAGAACAGAGAAGAGAGAGAGAGAGACCATTGGGCGGTTCACACGTGAGGAGGAAGAAGGAGAGGGGTGTCATGCGAATTGACTAAAATACCCCTCCCTCTCTTTATTTTTTTATCCCAAGCTGATTCATATTCGATACAGCTAGTCTAATTCATAAGCCGAATTCTAAACCCAAATCGATAATATAATATTTCATCGATTATTCGATCCCCAAAATTATCGAGGTTCGATTCAATAAACATCGAACTACTTCTAAGGTTGACAACTTAATTGTATTCGGGTTTCTAATCGATTTAATACTTACTAATAACTGTTAATAGTGCTTATTAGAAATCATTGAAGGATTTTCAAAACTAATAGTAATAATATTATTAGTGGCGACAAAAATATCCTTTTTAGTAAAATCATCGCTCACATAAGCATGTCAATAATTAATTTAACTCGTATCGTTAAATAAAATACGTTTTTATAACGTAAAAAGGTGTCACGAACAGGTTAATAGAAAATACAGTACGCAGGCCTTGCACTCTTCCCCCTTAAAAGAAGTTCGTCCTCGGAATTGCTTACTTAGAGGAATTAATAGGGGTACTTCACCTGCATTCCTTTCAAAATCCAAGTCACTTTACGCTTAGCTATTCATTCCGTCTCTATAATAGCATCCCATCCTTGGATTTCTAGTCGTACCAAGACATCAGGGAGTGTTTTCCCTTGTAGTAAAACAACTCGATCTCTACAGGTATCGTCGGTATGGCAGATAGTTCATAAGGAAGAGGTCATGTAATATTGCATACGCATCTCATGAGGCTTACTAACAAGTTTGTTCGCAAATCAAGAATAACAAAAGGGCGAGCAGCACTAGAATGACAGGATGGGGGCATAAAGTTGATTAACAAGAAGAATACCTGACCTTGTGTTAGCAGGTTCCCCAATCTCTTTTCCTTCTAGCTAAGCATCCGACTGCCAGTTTGTGACTTCTGGTTGCTTCTATTGTCCCCTAAGGGAGCGTCCACGGTTAGGCGATCTCGTTGCGCCACTGGCTTGATTCCCATCCCGGAGTTCTGCGTATGACCCTGACTATTCCATGTAGCCTTTCGGTAATTCCCGACTTTGTGACCCATACCACCACATCCAAAACATGGGCTCATAAAGCTTCTGCATGGGTCAGGGTGTTGTTGTCGATATTGGTTACATGTTTTCCTTGGTTTCCATTGGGCGGCCTACTTTCCTTTGTCTTGTTTCATCCCTTGTTTAAACCTCTTGAAGTTTCTATTTCCCTAAGAATTGGATCCTCCGGGGCCAAATTTCTCCTTTACTTGATCCTTCTCTCTATTTTCAATCTTGGTTTCGCTCAGGATGCGAGCTATTTTCACAGCCTTCTGGTATATTTCTTAGAAACTATCATAAGTATATCCTGCTATTATCTGTTTTACTTCTCCTCTTAATTCCTATTCAAAGTGGTCCATCCTCATTTCTTCGATGGCCACTTGATTTGGTACGAATCGGCTCAGCTCATTGAACTTTGGCGCATGTTCCATTACGCTCATTTCTTCTTATTTTAAGCATAAGAACTCCCGTTCCTTAACTATTCTCACATCTTGAGAGTAATATTGAGCATTTATTAAGGCTTACAGTTGGTTCCAGGTTAACACAGGTTCACCTACCCTAGGTTTCACTATCTCCCACCAGAACTCAGCTTCTTTTTCAAATTGGTAAGCAGCCAAGTGCACCTTGAACCTCTCAGGGCACTCCATGATCTCAAATAAGTTTTCCATTCTGCGAAACCACTCCTCGTATACCATTAGGGTCAGCTCCACCTTCAAACTTGGGAGGCTTAAGCTTATTAAACTGACATATCATCTCCATGGCAGTTAGTTCTGGTATGAGTTCACGTCGAGGAGGCATCTGTCATATAATTACATAAAGGATCACTTAGCTCTAATTTCAACTAGGGGTAGGCTTCTTGCTTACTAAAATAATCTACAAGTGGATGAAAGATGTTATGTATAGCTACTAGTTTAGTCTCAGCATAACCTTTGCATAATTATACAAGCACGTCACACGTTACTCATGAAAATGCACGTATATGCTTGAACAAACTAGTGAATTCATAACTCTTGGTCAGCACCAACTGCACTTACTTCGTTGAACATTGATAATGTGACTTAGGAGTCACGGGGGATGTCACCATCTTAGTACTTCACAATTTAAGGGAAATAAACTAAAAGGGCTTACATTCAATTTATTTGCATACAACATACATTTGTGAACCTAGCTCACGCTACCCCTACTCTGTTCTTCATCCAAAGTGTCATTTCTGGAGAAGTTATCAGCTGTGGATTCACTTGGACCCCTAGAGTGGTCCTGCTTAGGGGCTAAGAGCTCTTTTAATACTGGAATGGGGGTGTACTCTATGTCAGGTGTCTTATCTACTAGTTATTTCATCCTGAGCATGGTAGCTTGCCATCCTTAAGGGTAGTATGTTCCATCGGCATCCATCCAGCGCACCCACATTACGACAACTCGCTTGTAGCGCTCTGCTTGAGGCACTTCAGCGAAAAGATGCCTCAATTGGCGAAACTCCACTTGTTTACTCTCAGCCATGGTGGTGGGAAGGCGTTACTCATCGCAGGTTGGATGAGCTCGGTTTGGACAAGTTGGATGGCAGCAGCATTTCTCTGGCATGAAGTGAGTCCCAAGTGGTCTACATAGTGCTCTGCTCGTAGTAGGAATTCCACTAAACCTCAATAGGAAGAAGGGGCACATTCCTCCCTGCATAAGGTTAGGTGCCGTAAGGTGATGGTCACTTCCTTCCACCTTCCGTCCAAGGGCATCTTCCTTATAAAGCTTGCTACCTAAGTACTTTGATTGATTCCATTGGGCACTCTTCGGCTATGCACCTCCATTGCATGCCAAAATATAATTGCATTCCATGCGGCTAACCAAAAAGGCAGGTAAATATGATCGACAATGTGAAAAACCATCCTACACTACCATTGATAGTAAGGGAAGAACGGGCATATAAATACATATTATAAGTTATACACTTGTTAGCACAAGTAATATCAATCACGATAGATCAGATAAGCACATAAGTCACGTATCTTCACATAGCACACGCCTATTATGTTATCCAAATGCATAATGTAAACCTATGGCTCTGATACTACATCCTGTAACACCCCCAACCTGAGGAAGGGTCACACCGCCAGGACTTCCTAGAAGGAAATCCTTAAGGCTCTTGAAGATCGAGGGTTTGGATTAGCATTTAGATAGACATTCTGGAACAAAACTGCAAGAGTTTACCCTATTTTAGCAACATCTTAGGGTCTTAGCTCAGTTAAGGGTACCTGTAAACTAGGAATAGGGTATAACATTTGCTGAAATATCCTAAATTCAACCCCTCAGGCTACTTGCCCGGGAATAATAACGAGCAAATAACTGACAAGCTGGGGTCATAAAGAAATATATACAAGCACAAAGCCGACTATATGCTTTCACATACAAAAATGAACTTAAATATTTACAACGTGGTGGATCAAACATTTGCAAAGCTAGCAAAAGACTTTTGATGGGTTGCCATCAAAATAAAAATATCTTCAGAATATCTCTTGTACCTGCTCAAACTGAACCTGGAACAACGAATAAGTAAAGGGATGAGCAACCACGCGCTCAGTGAGAACTCCCCTAGCCCTTAGAACCAAAACCTTTTGCAGGCATTAATACCAATAATAGTCACGTATTATGTATTTGTATACTACTATCATATTCGGCAATTATAGTCCTCAAGGAAATATTACCACTCATGTATTTCGTGCTAGCTCCTCAACTCATTTCTATGTCCTTAATAACCAACCTTCCTTTCTAACAAGCATTCAGACACGTAATCAAGTAGCACAAGAACGAATATGATGCTTTCCAACACACTTGTGAAAACATAGTGACTCTCGTTACATTCTAAGAACAGTTTATAAATCACGCCAACTTCTTTGAAGCTTATATTTGTTGCTAAAGGTCCTAAAACATCCAAATTGGTAAGAAAGGCTTTGCAAGAAATATTCATTCTTAAGATATGTAACTTTAAAAGCTTAAATGTTCGACGTACTACTCGGATGTAACCAAACTTCATTTGAAATTTCATTTAATTTATAATTAGAACACATTCATAAAATATGCAGGTTATGTATATTTGAAAGCTTTTCTTCTTTTCTTAAAAGCACTTTACTCGACCTCTTCAGGCTCGTATTCGTTAAAAGAACTTATTTCGTAATGGTCCTTGAATGACCCTTAGAAATATTTCTTTTCAAAACTGCTTGAAATGGCAAAATGCCAAATTTCCTGTTCATTACGAACTTACTTATAACATAAAAATATCTTATTGTGCTGACTAGGGGAGGTTAACACCTCCCCTAAGTGAGACCGTCACTCTTAACCTACATTATCCCCGGGGTATACGTACTTAAATTTTGGCCAAAACGCGTCTTAGCAGAGCAACTCTAACCTCGATACTATTCTTTGTGGGGCAACAGCTTACACTAGGATAATCATATCCTAAGTCCAGTCCCTCTCAAGGTTTTCATATGCATCACACATCAGGGAACAGCTCACACCAAGATAATCATATCTTTAGTCCAGCTCCCCGGAACAGCTCACGCCACCCTTGCGTCCAGCGCCTAACATTACCTTAGGGGGAAACAGATCACGCCATCTTTGCATCCAGTTCCCACCCTCAACGTCTGGCCACTTGCCTAGCACTTTCTTAGCCTTTAAAATCGCATTACGTTTCTCTTTTTAAGTTGGTTACTTTGCTGAAATCTTACTTTTAAACAAAACGACCATAACCTTCCGAAATATTTATAGTTCATTCGTTTTTGGCTTAGAAACTTCTTATAGACGGAATAAGGTTGCTAACTCGTGAATCGACTTTGTTTTTAACTTGAAAGCTTCTTATGAACGTAATAAATTTACTAACACGTAAATTAACATCCTTTTAAACTTAAAAGCTTCTTAAAGACGTAATAAGTTTGCTAACACATAAACCAACTTCGTTTTGAAACTTAAAAGCTTCTTGCAAACGTAAACAGCTTGTTAATACGTAAACCGACTACGTTTTAGACTTAAAAGCTTCTTATAAACATAATAAGCTGGTTAACACGTAAATCGACTTCATTTTAAACCCAAAAGCTTCTTATAAACGCGATAAGTTAATTAACACGTAAAACGACTTCGTTTTAAACTAAAAGCTTCTTATAACGCAATAAGTTTGCTAACACGTAAATCAACTTCATTTTTAACTTAAAAGCTTCTTATAAACATAATAAATTTATTAACATGTAATCGATTTCCTTTTTAAACTTAAAAGCTTCTTAAAAATGTAATAAGCTTGTGAACACATAAAACGACTTCACTTTGAACTTAGAAGCATCTTATATACGTAATAAATTTGCTAACACATAAATAGGCTTCGTTTTTAACTTAAAACTTCTTATAAGCGCAATACGTTTACTACCTTGTGAATCGACTCCTCTTTTAACTTCAAAAACTTCTTGTAAATGCGGTAGTTTGCTAATCCATAAAACGACCTCGTTTTTAACTTAAAAGCTTCCTATGAAAGTAATACGTTTGCTAATTCGTGAAATGAAACCCATTTGGAACTTAAAGTACGTAGTCAGCGTTTAATTCAAACTAGGTTCGTAATAAAATCCTCAGTTGTCATTTTATAACTTATTTCAATCCCTTTTAAAACTTAGAGGAGGGTGTATAAATAAACTAAAGGCTTACAACGTTCCAAACTTGCTACCATCAAAAACTTAAAGCACTTGGCTCGTTTATAAGGCAAACAAGGTTCCTTCGTAAACTTTTAACATAAACGCTTCTTAAAAACATAATGGATTTAGTAGCTTTCAACTTGAAACCCAATGGAGACTTAAATAAGCAAATAGCATACAAGTCAGCTACATTTCATAATTATCACCTTAAGATGCCCTTTTCCGGGTCGTTTAAATCCTTTTAAACACAAGGGGAAGTCGTACACAAACCAACGCCTTAAAACATTTTCAAACTTACTTTTAGTTCGCTTTTAAACTTCCTAAACCTATCAACTATTCAGTCAAGTCAGTTACTGAGTAATTCGATGATTTAGGATTTCTTGTAGGCTACAAATATTTTCATAAACTACCAGACAATTAGTAAGTACTTAAAAGCATTCGAGATCATGAAAACATCCGTTTAACAATCCTTCTTAAACATGTCTGAATTTCAAAAACTATTCACTTAATGTCACGTAGTACATTGAGGGAAAAAGGGGGTTCGCAACTAGCACATTTACGCACTTCAAAGCACAATTCGGCAGAATTTACTTAATAAGTCACACATGGCCTCGCAATCTACACGATTGCAGTAATCACAACCCAGGCTCCCTCCTCACACAACACCGACCACAAGAACATGAAATTCCTCAATAGTTCCATCTCGAACTATCCAACTACCAACTTGATTCAGGATTGTCATAAATAAACTAATAATTCATAAAACCATCATATATGAGCATAGCATACTCATCAATAGCCCAATAGAGAAATTAAACACAGCTGTACTGATTTAGCAATAACTTTTAAACAGAAGCCAACATGCTTTACTAAAGCCTTAATTCGCCCGAGTAGCATTTTTAAACTTCAAAACATGATTAAGGGCTAATAAACTGACAAAGTGACAACACTAAGGCGATAATCTAATTATTAATAATTCAACAAACATCCAAACTGTCTACCCATTAATAATTCAACAGCAGTTTCAGTATACAATTAATCCATAATTAACACCATGTTCGTAATTTCCTCAATTTCAATTCTAAGTTCACCCAAACTGATTCCTAACCTCAAATCAAAATGCGATAACTAAATTAGTTAAAATCATTGAAATTAATAACATGAACTAGCATAACATGTCGATAGGAACAACTTGGGAAGAAGATGCAAATGTAAGAATGCAAGTCACTGGTTTTAATGGTGGGGAGTCTTTCCCTAAAGTTCCCGTTTGGGACTGATCATCTCTTAAGTCATAGGTTCGTGCAAATGAATGGGTATGCTCCTAGACGAGTCCTGGATCTGTGGCTTATGGGCCTAGATGCTTCCGCTGCGCTACTCTAATAAACCAAATATAGGTAAAAATATGTGAATGCAGGTTTCTAAGGTTGTTTCATCATGCTTCAAATATGGGCGTATGCAGTTATTTAGTTATAACATGGAATCAAGGAATTCATGGGATGTAAATGATGAATCAGAGGTGATACCATGCTACGAATTGCAAGAGTTAAATCGTTTGAGTAATTAGGTCGCATGCCATAATCAAAGTCAAGTCAAGCAAATACCAAGAGGTGCAACAACTTATACACAAAACACATAACTAGTTATGACCTAATTTCTATAATACATTAACAACCATGCTTAATAGACGTGGGTGTCCATATATATGATGACATGACCCTGAGTGCTCTACCATGCTACTTTCTTGCAAATGAGATACATATGTCTATGGGCGTGATTCATGTAAATATAGCTTTATTGTTATCTAGTCATGCTTTACATACATCGGGTTCAACTAATCCAACTATAACACGAGAAAACAGTATTTTAGGGCTGTAAATGATGATCCAAGAGTCATGTTCTAAAACTAACTACATAAATCAATCGCTCTAACTAACACAGTCCCATGTTTAATCAAATTCAAGTTAAGCAATTGCAGAAACTCATTTTTTGGCATTTATTCACACACATCGATGGCCGCATACAACAATCCTATCTATAGGTACTCTTATGGTCTCACACAGTACATGACACCATAATAAATCTTTAAGACATGCAGAGCTACGGGGTGTCACATAAAAAGAACGCCTAGACGTGTATATATCTGTACAATCCTCCTTTGTAGCCTATGGTCAGTCGTATGCCCTAAAACTAGTCCAATTTAGGAAGGATTGGCATCTAGAGGCTATGTTTGTTTCAGTATGGTTAACATCAATGGTCTTATAGGTACGTGTTAAGGCCTTATGAGGTACACCTATCCTATAAGTGATCATAGGAGTCTTATTGCAGGTCACTTACCTTAGTAGAGATCATCTATTATGTACAATTCCAAAGTCTACTAGATTCTTTCTCCCTTGCACTTTCTAGGTGTATTAGGGTTCATTCCATCCACAACATTGTCACACCATTCCCGAATAACAACTCATACAATAGAAAGCAAGCAATGCACTGTTTTGGAAATAATGGCAAAGAAAGAAAACAACAGGCACATTTACACAATGTTCCTAAGATTCTACCACCAACATTTAGTCTCTCAAATATGCATAGCAAAGTAGCCCCTAATATACTCAGGAGATTCAAAGTTCGAAAATGGAGCGTACCATTTAATAGGATTATTAATCATAGCAGCTAATCTTCATTCATTCCTTTCTAATTCGTTGCGAACGACTCCATGGATGTACACATCTTAGCATGTACACATTTATAAGCAACATTCTGACACACCTAAGGACATGTACTTGTGAACATAAACTCCCTCATCATCACTAACAGAAAGCTAATCCTTCGGTGTGAAGTAAAACATGGCGTAACAGTCAGGATGGCACCAATATTTCAAAATCTTGAGTTTCAAAGATGAAAAATAGCTTATCTAGTTTGAGTCTCTTCGTTTTTAATAGGAGGATGGTTTAACTAATTCTAGCTCTTTCCCTACCAACCATTGAGTGCACCTACTCACTCTATTATTGGGCACGAGGAGCAAATCATACTTAAGGGGCAAGAATGAGCTTCGAGTTAAAGATTCTCAGTCGTTTGAGTTTAAAACAACGCGTATTAACTGTTGATTGTCCTATCAAGGCACGCGAATAACACATTTATCATTTGAATTATCACTTGGCTCACACAAGAGCATGCAAGTGAATAGGGCTCATATTCTAACACATGACTCACATTTATCCGATCCGCTTAACCGGATCATATAAAAGACAATCAATGAAATCAATTAGCACGTTAGGAACATATTGCACCAATAGAGCACTCAAAACATCACCTCAAGGTAGGGCAGCTACTTAACTCTTGTACTATTGCATAAATTGCCTTTTTTTGCCAATCGACCTAAGCGAGCCACACATAAGTTGCAAATGGCCAGGCTACAAGGCACACCTGTACACAAAGCACAGCATGTGTCGCATTATCACAATGTATTCCTAGGCAACTATATGAAATGTAAGACTCAGGTCGCGATCTATGGTCGTAGAACCATGCTCTAATACTATCAATGTAATACCCCCAGCCTCTACGGGCAGGAGCATTACATTTTCTTTCTTCCTACTTAACTTCTGGGGCGAAACGGATATAGTTTTCCCTAAAAACTAACTGTTTTCAAGCTAGAAGCCTTATCATAAACCCCTACAAATCAACGAAAGCATATAATATTCTAAAATAAACTCAACGGCTGCACGCTGGAGTTCATAACTCAACGAGTAACTTGCTCAGAGTACTTCAAACAATATAGTTCAACAATATACTATTTATGAAAGATAGAACTCAACGGTTCACACAACCGGAATACTGGAGTTTACATCCCAAAACGTAACTGATTTTAGCTAAAAGGACAACTGACTAATAAGATGGTTGGCACACATGGCTGTACAGAGCGACTCCTAAACCGAATATGCTACATGAACTAGAATACTTATTTACAAACCAAGAATACATTACATGACTTTGTTAAACATGTAAGACCCCTTCAAATGGGCACGCATAACACCTTGCAAGCAAGAATAGAATCCATCTTGGCATAAGTGACTTGGCATCTACATGTCATAGTGTAATCCTAGGGAAAAAGTGGAAAGAGTAATGAGATAAGCAACCACACGCTCAGTGAGCATTTCTGCCCCCTTAAAACTAAAACCGTTGCAGGCAATAGTACCTTTAGTAGCCACATATCACGGATTAATGTATTATTATCATATTAGGCAATCATAGTCTCCGAGAATGGTTCATTACCCACGAACCTCATTCTAGCCATGCAAACTCATTTCTAGGTCCCTGAATGACCAGACTTCTTTACTAACAAGCACTTAAACACATAAGCAAGCATTGAGGGCTAAGCACAGAAACTTTCTTTCACAAAACTTGTACATTTAGACTCATATGCTTGATGCATCACAGGATATGGCCATGTTGTGTTCGAGATTCCATTCAGACTATACTTACTCATTCATAAGATGTGCATGGGGTGTACATCGGAATCTTTCTTTTTTATAAAAACACTTTACTTAGCCTTACTTACAATCTCATTCACAGGGTATTCATAGGGTACACACATTTCAAATCTCATTCACGTTTCGTTCATAGGAAATGCACAGAACATGCATAGAAAGCTTTCCTTCTTTTCTTGAAAATACTTTGCTTAGCCTCTTGAGGCCCTTAAAAACTCTTTTTTAAGCCTCTTTAAGGCTCATTTTCTTTAAAAGAAATCTCTTTCGTATTGGTCATATAATGATCCTTATAAGCTCTTTACGTTTCATTCATCTAGCCCCTTGATGGCCCTTGAAACTTTGTTTCTTCTGAAATACTTAAAATGGCAAAATGCTAACTGCTTTTCTTTGCTTATTAGGAAAATACATCTGGCATAAGATCATTATAGGGTGCTGATTGGATGAGATTTATTCTCAAACCCCATAGTGAGACCTAACGCTTACGCTAAGCTCTTACTCCCAGGATGGTAACATATAACATTTTGAACCATTACTCTCGTCAGGGTCTTCTAGGGCTTCCTAAACCAGGACTTATCCCCTAGGCTAACATCATTCATATCATATTGTCCAAAGCACATTGTCTTAGCTCAATTTAAAGCGTATGGGCCATAACGGCTAATAAGTTTGCTGGCTCTCACATCGAAATCCTTTTTCATACATCGCGCTCTCTTTTTATTTAAATTCTTTGGGGATTCCCCCGTTCTAGTGAGTTCACTCCCAAAACTGTATTCGTATCATATATATATATATATATATATATATATATATATATATATATATATATATATATATTAAAAGTTGGATGGAATCAATGTAAGAGTGCCATGTGTCATGCTACTTAGGATGCCATGTGTAATACTGCATAGAATTAATAGCTACATAAATGTCCACTTATGGTTTAACTAATGCAATGATATATTTATTTTAAAAAATGACTTTTTGCATATCTTATATATTTATTAATATACTATAATAAAATATTCATTGCATTAATAAATTTAAAAGCTGGTCCATAAAGTTTGCCCATAAAAATAGATGTTATGGATATTAGAGAATTTTGACCAGAAAATAGTAAATAAATAATTATATTATGAAAACAAAAGGAATTTTAAGTGATTTAAACAGAAAAAATAAAAGAAACAATAATAACTCAAAAAAATAATAATTATGTTGTTATAAAATTATTACTACTTTTAAAATTGATACATTTTTATTGCTTATTTATATTTAATTGAACTTAAAATGACAATTGGCTAAACTTCTTGCATGCACTTTTCACATGTCTTATGCAGTCATTTGTAAGAAGATAATATAATTTTTATTAAATTAAAATAAATAAAAAGTTGATCCATTTATCTACTAAAACTTGCCCACAAAATAAAAGACATCTCCTATATTAGACAATTTTCAAACAATGGTAAATAAATAATTATGGTACATATATAAAAGGAATTTAAAATACTTCAATGAAAAAAGAAAAAGAAACAATGATAACTCAAAAAAATAATTATTTTGTAATGCAATATCGATTCTATATATTAAAGTGAACCAATGTCATATAGTCATTGCTATTTAGTAATAAAATTTATTCTCCAAAACTATAATCGTTTAACAATGAAATATTGAACAAATGAAATAAAAAAGTGAGTTCATATTAAGAATGAAGAAGATGTTGTTACAACAAAACAAGAATCTAACAAAACGCTCAACTTTTGATAATTAAATAATCTGATATATCGATTTATTTTTACTATTCGAAAAGAAACTATCTATTTATGTTTGTAATATATTTAAAAACATTTAAATTATGTCATTGCATTGCAAGGGTATAACTCTAGTATTTAAAATAGGTCATCGATTGCTAATAGTCATGGCCACTATTAGTTACAACCATGAAAACTTCCCTTTTCAAATGCACCTTCACTCGTAACAAGAAACTTGATGACATAAAGGAAAGGGGGTTTACACGTAACACATTCAAACACTTCATAATCAATTCAGCAAAATAAGCATGGCCTCATAATCCACATGATTGCAGTCAATCACAACCTAGGCTCCCTTCTCATATAACACCGACCACAAAGAACTTCAAAATTCTCATCAGTTCATCTTCAAGCCATCCGACTACCAATTCAGTTTTCAATTTCATAACCATAGCATATTATCATAACAGTCAAGATGAAACAGCTACGTATAAACTTACCGAGCCATTAGCGTCTATCCAGTAGCATAATACAGCATGTATAGCATTCATATCTCATTAGCTTAAACAAAAACTCAATGGACTGAAGCGAGCTAACAAGGCGTGAAGCTAACCGGTATTCACAACTTGCAATTAGGATAGACTTTCCATTCCATATTCACGTCATTTTTAAAGCATGAACTAGCCAACCTATCATGCACCAGCTTAAGACATGCTTGGGCATTTCGAAGATTACTTTTTAAGCATGAATCAATTAGTTTAGCATACATCGATTCAAGGCACGTTTAGATTGTTTCAAAAGCTTCCTTTAAGCATGAATCAACTAACTCAACCTACGTCAGCTTAAAGCACATTTAGGTCGATTCAAAGCTACCCTTAAACATGAATCAACTAGCTTAACATACATTGACTTAAAGCATGCTTCGTCGTTACAAAGGCTACTTTTAAACACGACTCAATTAACTTAGGAAGCACTGATTCAGAAATAAGTTAACTATTTCAACATGCGTAATCTAGGCCTAAATTCATTCGAACATGTTAAATTATACATGTACATATATTCAATCGAACTAACATGCATAATCAATTCCACAACTTCAATTAGCCTAAAACTGACGTGCGTCACAACTTAAGGCTGAAACGTTTTCGAAATTACTAATAATTTAGGAGGCGAGAAACACCCACCTCGAATCCAAGCTAAGGACCCAACTCCTACGCTAATTGGGCAAATTTTCGAGCTGAATTCGCGTCCTAAGCATGCGTGATATTGGTGTTGGTTACTATTATAGCCAAACCCTAACCTGACCCTACTGCCTCTTCCCTTGCTATTCTTAAGTTTAGGGCGTTGGGGTCGTGGCTATTGTGCAAATCGGCGGTCACCGATGTGGCCCCGCCGCCGCTGCCTTGGTGCTCAGCCAGCCCCCTTCTCCCTCTCTCTTTCATTCATTCTTGCAGTCTCCCTCTCTCTCTCTAATTTTGGGTGGTTGCGGGGGAGCTCACGGATGGTCGCCGGCATGGAGGTGCGTCGACTGCCAACCGGTGTAGCCGCAGTGCCCCGTCGCACCTCCCTCCCTCTCTTTCTCCCCCCCAGTGTGGCTCGTGGGGCTGGGTAGAGAATCCCCGCTTGTCGTGTGTGTGTTTGCCGTGAAAAGAAAATGGGGCTTGGCCCCCTTTTCATTTATTATTTTTTTTTTATTTGTTGCTTGCCCATTCAACTAACATCCCTAGTCTAATTTCTAATCCCATACCTCACATCCTAACCCGAATCGATCATACAAACCTTCATTGATTATTCAATCCCAAATACATCAAAGTTCGATTTAACAAAACTTGAAACCAATTCTAAGGTAAACAATCTAATCGTATTCGGGAAACGACCAATTTAAACTATTGGCACAATTCAGAACGAATTAAATTTCAAAACTAACAATAATAATAATAATTCTATTCTTAGTAAAATTATCACTTAAGCAAGCACATCGATAACAACTTAACCCGCATGGTTAATAAAAATACGATTTTACGATGCAAAAAGGCAACACGACCAGTTTAACGTAAAATAGCGAACGCAGGAGTCACAACATATACATACATATATGTATGTATGTATGAGTGTATATATATACGTGTGTGTGTGTGTGTATATATATATACATATACATACATATATATACATATATATATATATATATACATACATACATATACACACATACATACACATATGTATGTATACATATATACGCATATATACACACACACACAAATACCTATATATATATATATATATATATATAGATATATATATATATATATATATATAT
>JAKOGI010001173.1:0-260000 GCA_029747015.1 Carnegiea gigantea
TGTGTGTGGGTGTGTGTGTGTATATATATATATATATATATATATATATATATGTGTGTGTGTGTGTGTGTGTGTGTGTGTGTATGTATATCTATGTGCGTGTGTGTGTGTTTGTGTGTGTATATGTGTGTATTTATATTTATATATATATAGTCATTTGCATTTGATTATTTTAAAAGCTTTTTTCTTTCCTTGGGGAACACCTCAATGACGTTGAGCGAAGGGAATAGTGGTTGACCCAAATATACATTGCCTTAAAGCTCATCAATTTCAATTCGGTCAAGTGGTTTTGAAAGATTCAGTTTTGTTAGACAAACATTTTAGCCCGTTTTGGGAACTGCTGGTGATAAATCCAATGAAATTGTGCATTTGGAGGTAGGAACACAAAGGAATGAGATTTTGGTCTTTCGATTGGGGCTAAAGCTGCTAAAGAGGAATAGTGGGCCCATAGTGGAGGAGAATTATCCTCTATTATTGCTACAGTTCATGTTACTTCATTTGCTTCTTTAGAAAACCCTAGGGTGGGTAACGAGTTGAGGTTTGCTTAGCTCAATAGCTAAATGGAATGTAATATGCTAAAATTGGTGAATCAGATGGTAAAATCTAAAATTGAGTACTGGAACAATACTGTGTTGTGTTGCGTTCTAGGTTTGAAGCCCCCTGGACATTGTTGATGGATTTGTAAATAGAATTTGAAAGGATGTGAGATCAATAAAGTTGCCTTCATGAGGAACGGCATTTATCTGGTGAGGTTTACAAGTGGTCAAGATAAGGCAATTGTGATTTTGTATAGCAAGCCCTTCATAGTTAAGGCAGGAATTAGTCAATGAACATTGATATTAACTGCTTTTAGACATTGTCAATCTAGGTACAATTTCCTAATCTTGATATAAAGTACCGGAGTTTGGATAGCCTCAGCAAGTTTGGTAGCTTAATTAGCGTTCCTATAAAAATAGCTCAATAAGCAAAGGAAAAATCAATGCTGAATTATGCAAGACTATGATTGAAGTTCATCTTGATGGTGATTTTTCTGAATCAGTTGATTTTATAAATTGGTGGGATGATGTGGTGAACAAATATGTGAAGTATGAATGGAAGCTAATGAAGTGCAATTATTGCCACCTATTTGTACATGAAGAGGCAGAATGTAGAAGGAAAAATAACACTAAGAAGGAATGAAGGCTAGTTCAATAAGTTGTGGCTCAAGCAACTCATGAAAGTCTGCCACAAGGCATTGAGGTAGACAAGGACGAATTTAGAAGACTAACAAGGTAAGTGTGGGGGGAGGACAAATAAGCATCATAGTCCTGCTCAAAAGAACCCTAGCTTCCAACGTATTCAAAGCTTTAGTAAAGTTGAAAGTAGTTGAAGTAGTAGAGAGAGTAGCTGGGGTGAGGAGACCTCCAAACAATGGATGTGGAATGTAAGGGGCTCAAACTGCCCTAATAAACAATAAGATGTGAGCGTTTACTTAATAAATACGCAAGCTGGGCTGGTTGCATTACTTGAGATGAAAGTCCGAAAAGAAAATGAGCATTTCCTGGTTAGCAAAGTGTTATGAGGATAGAATGTACAGTCTAATTTCATCCTCACAATAGACGAAAAATCATAGTTGCATAGAAACCCCAAATTTTTATTGTGTAAGTGGACTTACCTTTTACAAACTTATGCAATGTGAACTCATACAATTCGAAACTAATAAGCAATTTTATAATACTTATGTTTATGAATTCAACAAAGACGATTAACGAAGACCTCTATGCTAGAGTCAGGGTATATTGCGTCCTGATTGTAGTCTTCTTAATACAGTCCTAGGAGAATTTAATGCAGTCCTTATTCAGGGGGGACAAAATTGGAAGGACAAGTGTCTCTACGGCGGAAATAAGTGAGTTCAAAGCATGGATCCAGAAATGTAAGTTGGCTGAAATGAGGACTTAACAAGCATGTTAGGTCATGGATTTATAGAGTGATGATAAATATGGCTTGGTATAGAGAGTTTCATTTCATGTAGGTTGTGTACTCATTTTCAAGCTTGTCTGATCATACCCCAGTCTCTTGGAATTCTAATCGTATCCTAAGTCCAAATCACACTTAGATTTTGAGACATGTGGAGTCATGATGAGTCGTTCATTAGTCAAATTCATGATGCTATGGGTCAAAGTAGGCAAGGCACTAAGATGGCTTGTCTAGGAGATCCTTAAAAGTTTAAGGAAGCGTTTGAGGCAACACAATACAGATAGAGTCAAGGACATCCACCAGCAACATGTGATGAAAATGGCATGATTGGAAGAAGTCCAAAAATAGATGCAGCAAGATCCTTTCAACACCACCCTATATTAGGCACAAGTAGAAGACATATACTTGGTTGTGCTCCTCTCGTCCCTAGCACTAATGAAGCAACAAAGGAAATTGCACTATTCTTATTTTGGGATTAATGTACTAGTTTTTTCTTTGCTAAAATTAAGCAAAGGAAGATTGTTAATTATGTTTATAACCTTTTTGATAAAGATGACAATAGAGTAGAAGGGTTTGAGGTAGTGGCTAGAGTTAATCACTGATCATTATCAACAGATCCTATGCAAATAGGACTGTATCAAACAATAGGTGGATCAAGCTATTTTAGTTGAGGAAACAATAGGTAGAGCCGAAAAGAATTTTATGCAGCCATAACAACTTCTCCCCAAGTTTTCTAGGATGTTTGGTTTGATCGAGGTTATAGTTGGGGGTGTTGAGGGCAATATCAAACATGAGATTATGGACTGCACTGCCTTTAATGAGGGCACATTCCCTATTAGGTACTTAGGGTAGTAATAACTGATGATAGACAAGCAAGCTAGATTGTAGCAGCCTTGTAGAGTAAGATTGCAAGTAAAATCAAAACGTGGGACATGTAGAAACATATCATTTATTTGTAGATTAAAGCTACTGACTCTGTTTTATTAGGGATGTTTGGCCTCTAGAAAAGTATCTTTACTCTATCTCAAGAAGTCATCCAATAAGTGACTAAGGTTTGTAGAAATTTGAAGGGGGACATGATTATAATTTCAAGAGGAAACCTGATACAGCTTGGGGACAAACCTATTTGCCTAACAAATATGGGGGAGAAGCGATCAAAAACCTCTCTTTTTGGAACGAGTCTAGCATTAAGCTGGTTTGGGCAGTAGTAGAAAAACTAATGACATGATATGGGATAAATTTATTTATGGCGAGTACCTTAAGAAGGGTAACTAGTGGGATTATAACCCACTATATGATGTTTGTTGGTATTTTAATAAATTATGCAAGGTGAACGACAAGTTCAACTGGGGATGCCTTGGTACCAGGGCCTGGCATAGAAAAGTGATAAGTTGGGTAGTTAAATCAGGGTATGAGTGGAGCCCAGGTCTAGATTTAAAGTCCCATGGCCTAGATTTAGTTAGTGCAGATTCATTCCACCAAAAACATATTTTCATATTTAGTTATTTTTTATAAAAGACTGCCTGTAGACGCCAGAATGATGAAACATAACAATCACCTTAACCCTGTTTGTGTAATATGTGACAAGGACATGTAAATCCTAAAGCACCTTTTTTACGAATGTGAATATAGTAAGAAGGTCATATTAGTTTTGCTGGATTGGTTGGCGAGTCCAGTGGTAGCAAGTGATTTAGAGCAATGGATTTAGAGGATTTTGAACTATAAATGCAGCACAACTAAGAAGGAATTGTTGTATGCACAGATGGCTGTAATATATATCGTATATCGACAGTGAAGAATCAGATGATTTTTAAGGAGAACATTGACAAGGTTTTGAGTGAAAATAGTGATGGAAGACATTAGAAATATGGTTCTCTTTTTAGCAAAAACGAAGCTTGTAAGTATGCAAAGTATATAGTCATTATGCTTAAGTAAACCTGGGGATCCTATAGGCTTAGTAATGCTTACCTATAAGGATCACAGTGATGGGGTCGTAAGTTCATGGTGGCATGGTAGCAAATTAAGGCCAATGCCATAGAGACTGGGTCAAGCAACCGAATTGCATTTCTCCAAGATAGGCTAAGCGGATCAAAATATGAGACTGAAATTAACATGATCAACTACCCAATCTAATAAGTAAATAACCATGGAATCAACCAAAATAAGCAATCACCTTATCCACTCATTAATCAAGCACTTCTTCATTAATTAATTGTTTTAAAACTAATAATTGAAGTATAATAACCCTCTTTCAAGGTGAAGTGAAATATCTAAATCTAACCCATTACCATTTCCCAAGGGCTCCTATTTGTTTGGTTCATTATGCATGCAATTATTAAGTAAGTGGTTTCTCAATTGGTGTGACTTTCTCCACAAACCGTACAATCAAATCAAATCCTAGGATTCCGATATTAGATTTTATCTTTCAGTATTTCATCCAATACCCAATATATATGGGAAAGTGATCAATCAAGGAAGAGTAACAATCAATGACAACCCTAAGTAGAGTTCAAATTGATTGAAAACAACATAATGTAAATGTTTTCAAAAAGTATAAGACTACAAGCCTAATATCAAACATAACCACCCAAAGTAGCAACAAAGTATTTCACATTGGCACATGGGAATGAGTAGAGCTAAATGAACTGATAGAACCTCACTTTCAGAAAATATGGACCACTCCCATTCATGTGTTTGAAACATAGCATAAGTACACTTAAGACTCTATCCAAACATGTCATCTACCAGAGGCTTTCCAAAAGTCTTTAATTCTCCATCGCTAAAAAACACAAAATGCATATGGCAATCAAGAGGGCTTTAAAGTCAGATGTAATGGGGTTCAAAAGGTCAAGGGGACAAAATAGCTGAGTGTAGTTGAGCAATGTGGAGCTAATAGCCTAGTGGCTAATGAGAAAGTAACAATGGCCAATATACCATAGAACTCACCTACACTCCTAACCTCGATAATGTAGTGAACATAACCCATGAATCGAGTATGAGTTGATATAACTAATAACACAAGCTTTATGTGATTCACTTATTCAAAATTTTTTGACTTGTTTGGTTATTTTCGTTCCTCTTTTAGCAACATAATTTTTCTAAAATCTATTTTTTTCTTTTTTCTTTTTTTAAATGAATAATGGAATAGAAAATTCAACTAGTGAAGGGCATCGAAAAGTCAATTATCAACTCATATCTTACCGCATAAATACATAATTCAAATAAAAGAGGAACATATCCAAATGTACAATGTCATCAACTCCCCAACAAATCAACATACCATAGCTATCATATTTATCGCCAAAACTATCCATTATATATGCTTGAAGTGATACTCCACAGACCCTAGCTTAAGGATAGGAATAAGTGTAAGGCAAAGGGCTAACTGGGAGGGATCATAATAAGGAAAGGGTCATAAGCTTAATGAGGATAGCAAAAAGAACGACATGCAACACGAGGTAAGCAGTTTGGGAATGTGGCTAAAATAACCAAAGGAAGAGTGCCTCTTTCACATCATCAAATATACATACTAATGTGGTTTTACATAAGAGTCTAGATAACTTCTAGAGATGCAACATGAAACAGTCATACACATGATGCAGCATGAGATTAAGTATGATGAATTAGTCCAAATAAAGCTCATGATCTCACAGGATATCTATCATAGTCTAAGTTTACTCATATAATTAAGCCCCTATATTAATATTAGTGCTAAAGACACCAAGGGTAATATAGTTCTCAATCAAGACAAGGGAAAAAGCAAGAGATAATCTCAATTACTTCACAAATTTCAATGCCAAAAGGGATTACACATCAAAAGTCAATTAAATTCATCAAGACCATCGTGGATAGCAACAACATTATCAGAGGCATCTCAATCCAGTCTATGCCATCCCTACATATAATCTTTAAAATGCAACTAAATGCAACACATAAGTGCAAACAAAGGGAAACCTAAAACTACATGCTCAATCTCTGTAAACCAATAACCAAATTTATTTTGAAAAAAATGAAACCACCCCTTCCCCATGCGTAGACACAACATTATTCAAAGGAAATGAATGAGGAGAAGGGAATGGGAAACCATAGAAAATAATCTCACCAGGCTAAGGGCTAGGAGCACCTCAAGTAAGCCCTCATAACAACCTAGGCACATGGAGCCTCAGCCACTTCACCACTGCTCAAGACTTGACTTGTTAAATTAGACACCGTCGAAGTACACAAGAGCCTTTCAAACTCCTAGGATGACAATTCAGAAAATAAAAGGTAAGATGCACTATGAAAAACACACCAAAGATAATGTGGCCTTTTAACCTTATCAAAGGCCTTAAAAAAATCATATGAAGGATTGAAGAATGTGATCCACATGACTTTCCTATGCAAGTATCCTATGTATATACAATAAGGGTCAATTGAGGGATCATACCCTCTAAAGTAACATAGGGACACATGGTCATCAATATTTCCCCCAAGCATGTCAAGCACATTACTAACATAATAGAAATCAACATTTGCATGGCAAATCATAGGATTGTCAATACGCACATCAAGATAATACTTAGAAGGAGGAGGGGTTGTGAACAAATAGGGGAAACATAGGAATGATCAAGGGGATTTGAAAACACTATCATAAAAAATAAGGCTAGGAGACTCCTAAAGCATGAAATCATCACATGAGCCCCCCAAAAGAATCTCAACTAGATTAGGAACCTTACAAAAAGTGTCTTATAACTCATAGTGTGTATCAACAACAACCTAGCAATAGACCTAAAAGCCTCACCTATCTAGACCCCCATGCAGTGAGCTTACGAAACAAATGAATGATGTGAGGCCACGGTAACATTAATATTGTCCATGGGTGATGCAAAGCTAGGTTGGACGCAAAATGCATATAATGGACACAAATTTATGTCGTGGATAGAAAAATTAGACATGCCACACTAGAAAGAGACATAAAAAGATCAACCATAGAATGAACAAGGATCACAGAAAGAATATGCAGAAACACAACTAGGCTTTTCAAATTCAAATGAATCTAAGACAATCAACCCATGCAAATAACATGTTTTATTAACGCCTTTTATCGATAAAACCATGACATTCTAAAAGAGCATGAGTTTTACTATTCACACCTATATCAATGTAAGGATCCACCTCCCCGAGGGTACAATTCCCCAACGAATAGGTGGACTCCTTCGCTAGGTACTTTATTATTTTATAAGCCAACTTAATTTTTTATTTTTAAAACAAAAAAAGAACTGGGTTGTAGTATCATAGGGAATTCGGCCTTAGAACGCGGAGGACTCCCATGGTTAGAGCTAGGTCGAGTTCCCTAACCTGCTCTCTGCCAGCAGCTCAGTCAACACAGAATCTGGGCACAAGATTGATCCAGAAACTTGGGCCAGTTCCCGGGCTAGTTCCAACCCTAAATTGTAGCTTAGACATTCTTTACTATCTGGAATCGAATCCCTTACCTTAGTTTCACAAGTGCTGAAAAGAGGAAATATGTGAAATAACAAAAAAGCATTAAACTTTAACTAACAGAGTCACCAGTGAGTTTTAGGTAAAACTCACAAACCAATTTTACTTTTCAAAGTGAACAATAAAGTAAAAGGTATAACCAAAAGGGATACCTGGTTTTGAAAATGCCCTCAATTAATGCCTAGCGTGGAGAACATCCTGACTCCATATACTAGAACAGAGGATCCAGCTTCAGGGGCCATGGCATGATGGTATGGTGGAGTGTATCATATCACTATCCGTCATCACTAACGACCTCTATTGATTTGCCTAGGAACCCAACAGAGTGATTCCTTTTTTTTATGGGTGACCCAATCCTATTTCTCTCAATACGTGTGATGTGTGGAATATTTCTCTCCTAAATTCTTATGCTCTCCTCTCTTTAGTATTTTTGATGTGTTTTGATGCCAATTTGATTTAATTCTCTAATTAATGCTAATTAACTGATGCCTCCAAACCCCAAGGATAGCCCCCACGTATAGTGGCTGAGGGCACAGTTTAAATTGGTACAGAAAAAGGAGACCTAATCCTAGTCCCATTAAGGTTTGTTAAAAAGGTACACTAATTCAGTAAGGATTCTGACTAATTAGTTTCGATAAACTAATCACTCTAGAATTCTACTTAATTAATCTCATTTAGGCAGGAAAGGACTCAGAGACGGAGTCCGGCTAGGTTCGCAGCTAGAGGGCACTGCTCGGTTCTTGGTTTGGGTAAATTGTACCAAGCAAGAACCCGGTCATGTTCCTCGATTGGGCCACAGACAACGCAATTTATTTTGGCCATAACTTTCATGTCTAACCATAACTTACATGTTCGACCTCCGTTTTTAGTGATTCTTTTTTTCCTAAAAAGCTTATTAAGTTTAGTTTACAATAAAGCTAATTTTATAATTTTTAATAAATGCAGAAAAAGATATAAGGAAAATAGTAAAGTATGTCATTTTTAGCACAAGCCCAAACATTCGACTTCTATCTTTTCTGTGGCTTATTGGACTCAAGTTCAGAATTTGTCATTAGAAAACTTATTCAATGAAGAATATCTATACCTAAACTTAATAATTTTACACTCCCTAGTGTAGATCTTAACTCAATGCTGAACATAGTCAATTTGGCCTATTTGGGCTCTATTAATCTTTTGGACTCGAATTCGAGGATTACTCTACTGGTCCCCAAGTACACAAGCTAGGATATAATTTTTGTCATTGGACAATTAAAAATAAGATGCCATTTTTAGGCATCCACAGTTAGCCCCATCTTTGACCGAGGTTGGTTAATGCGAAGGTCAAAGTAATGGTCTTCGCTTGTAGTTGCCTTTTTAGAAGTGATAATGTTGAATCCAAGCCTGGCCACTAAGGGTCATGAGACTTGGTGCCTTCTACCTTTCGCTGTGATGGTGGCCAATCTCAGGAATGCAACCTTGGCTATTAAATATACTGAGACTTGGCACCTGTCAACTTTAGTTGCGACAGTAGTCGATGATATAGAATCCAAGCCTGGCCACGGAGGACCCTGAGACTTGGTGCGCACGTACCTTTACAGGACAGGGACCGATGTTAGAAATCCAAGCCTCACCACTAAGTATTCTAAGACTTAGCACCTGCAAACTTTTAGTGTGGTAGTGGCCAATGTTAGAAATCTAAAATTGGCTGCTGAGGGTCCTATGATTTGGCGTCCACCAATTTTCACTGTTAAGGTGGCCTGATGATGTCCCATTATGCCGAAAGCTAGTGAGTTGTTATCTTGTTACTAGATTAGTGGAGTTTTCATTTGTCTAGCGAGTTTACTTGTCACAAGAGGAGCAAACCTTTCACTAGTCTAGCGGATTTCCTTGTCACCAAAGGAAAGGAACTTTCACCAGTGTAGCGGATTCTGGAATTTATCCACGACACCGAATTAGCGGAGATTTCGCCAGTCTGGTATTTTCCTTATTGCCGTGGTAGTGAATATTTCGATGATCTGGTAGATCTTGATGGTGAAATGTCCCATTGTGCTGGGCGATCGGTGTTGAAATGTCATATTATGTCGGCCAACGATGAACCCTAATGGTCTGGATGCCCATAGATCTATGGCAAAATCTCTGAAATCTTAGTGGCGTCTACGCCAAAAGACCTGTACACAGATCACGATGAACTTAGTGGTGTTTACGCTTGAAGGCCTATTAACTAGGTTGCTATGATCTTATTGGAAAGTGAGGTTGAAGATATGAAGTTATTGGCATTTGAGCCTGAAAACATGTAGCCAGATGCCTGTGAACTTGTTGGAGTTTGAGGTTGAAGATTAAAACTTTAGAACCCTGTGGCATAAAATGTTGAGACATCAAATATTCAAGTTTGACCTTTTTACCACTCGGGCATTAGAGTCATCTCCTTATGATGGGTGCCAACTAAATGCTAAAATGTCTTAGATGTTGAGTCGTTATTTAATGGTAAGAAAAAAAGGATGAGGTGTCCTACATGGCTAGATCCTCTTGGGCGTTGTTACCTGCTAACATGAAGTTGGGTTGATGTCCTTTCTATAATGATGCTTATATAAAGCCTTCCTTGAAGATGAAACCCCTACTTTGACTAAGCTTATTTGAGGTAAGGGTCAAAGTACAGATGTCTTCTACAGACAGTTGCTGATGGTATCTTAAGAACCTTTGATGTATATTCATGGCTAAACAGGGTTGTATGCCTTCCTATACGGTCACTGTGAAGGATAATTACACTCTTCATCAATATAGGTTCCCAAGTGATGAGGTAGAGGGAAGTCTAGCAAATAGTTTACAGTCCTATGTATTGACTCTTGTGTAATTGCTAGCCTAGGTTAGACTATGCATGTATGCTGACTATACAGACTTATTTGTGCTAACAGTGATGACTGTGTAGACACATGATGACCTAACTTTGTACGTAAGCAGGTGAGGGCCTCATGCTAAGTTTGAGGTCCATTAGATATGGCCCAATTGAGGCATAGGTGACTAATGGGCTAGGGCTAGTAATGCTGTATAGCTTAAGATAAGAGGTAAAAAGTTAGGGAACTGCTAGGTTAGGCCAGGGCATGGCGTATGGATTACCAAGATATGAAATCTTTCTTTTAATGGAGGAGTGCCTTTTAATTTTGTGTTAAAGTGCTCTTATTCTGAAAAAGCCCCCCAAAATTTTTTTTTTTTAACAGAAACCATAGATGTGTAAGGATAGTGATAGTCAAAGATGATTCTGCTAATTTTAATTAGAGTAGCCACCTGCCCAATGGAATAAATGTGATCCTTCTCATGTTAGGAAGATGCTTTTGCTAGTGCTACCTACAGTAGCTACTAGTTTAGTGCAAAGAATATGGTTTTCTTCTTATCGAGAAATGTTTATTATAAAGGAAGTCATAACTGTCTAGGGAAATGTATGAGAGCCCCCTATCTTGCATAATAGGTGAGTGCATATGTTGGAAAGCTAAGAGTACGAAGTGATTTTTCGCCCTTGAACTTGTAGTCATAGTATAGACTAAGGGTCTTGAATTTTGGAATGGAGATGAGATTAGAGGATGTGATGATTGAGAGAAAGTGGTAAAGTAGGTGATTGATTTGTCCAAGTCTGTTCTATGAGTTCAGACAATGGTGGTGCTTTTTTATCCTTTAAAAACTAAGGTTTTATTTTATACTCTCATTTTGCATAGTCTGCGTTTTTAGGTTTTCAAACCATCCACTCTTTATTGTCTCTCCCCTTTTTTTAGACACTAAAGGACTCAATTTAGGTGTTTCTTCATGGAATAGAGTCTTAATCGCGAGGCCTCAAAGGGGTTCCCTACGTGTCCAATGCGAAATTGGGCTAGTTGCAGTTCGAGAGTGAGAATATGCGACTTAAAGGAGGAATATCTCTAGGAGGAGTTTTTATAGTTGGCTTTTAGGTTAGGGTGCCAAAGGAAGGGAAGTGGTGTGAAGGCTCAAACAACCCTTATGAAATGCCCAAGTGTGAATGGGTGACAAAGTTAGTGCAAATTAGTAATTTCTTTCTTTTCTTATCCTTCTTTTTTTCAAACTCTTCTTTTTTTTTTTCTCCTTTTCTTTCTCTTTTCTTTTTTCTTTATTTTTTTTGGAGGACCGTTTTGTCTGAAGTTTTCTTCTTTTTTCTTCACTCGTAATTTTGATATTGATGCCACCTATAGCACACTCTCACTCTCTGGTTGGGTCAGATGTGGTTCTGAAAGAAATAGACTTATTTCACGACTCAAAGGGGTTCTAAATGGAAATTTATTAGGTTTAACAAAGGAGGCCTCTTATCCTAGGCATGTCCTTGAAGTGGCATCACTTATTGGAAATAAATTTCTAATTTTATTCTTTTTTAGATGATAGATTGAAACCCTTATTCCTTTTTTGTTCTCTCTAACTCCTTTTGCCTGGCTTCCCCTGTCAAATATTGAAGCTAGCCACTCTTATTTTTTTTAGCATTGGATTCCCCATAGGAGAGAAGTATTCTAGTAAAGGGAGTGTATGGAAGAAGATATCCTATTAATGTAAGGTTACATAAACTTAAACTATAGATTTGAAAGAACAAGAAATTTCAAGACTCAAGACTTGACGACAAACTAAGTATAAATCTATTCCCCTCAATTCGGCTAGTTTTGACTCCTCTTTTATGGAGCCTCTTCTTCCACAAGCTTGCCAACATTCCTTAATATCTTGATATTTTTAAATGGTGAAAACCTTAGATGCTGCCTGCATGTGGGTTGTAGATTCCTAATAAACGACCTTAGTTAATCAGCCTATGACGGTTGGTTCGCCATTTGAGCAGCCTTTATCCTCCATTGAGCATGAAAGTTAGAAACAGTTTCCTTTTCCTTCGGCTTAGTTAATGCTAGGTCTCTACGTGTAATTGGTAGGTTAGCATTATATGAATATTGACGTTAGAATTCTTTACAAAGGTCATTCCAATTTATGACCTTTCATGGGCCTACCATATTATACCACCTCATCACATCCCTGTCAAATGTCCAAGAAATATTATGTGGAAGATATCCTTGTCAATTCCTTTTAAATTTATTGCGCTGAGAAAATCCTTCACATGATCATGAGGATTTTTAGTTCCATGGAACTTGATGTCTAACATATCGAATTTAGGATGTAACTTCCCTTTTGGGATTAAAGTGAATCCCGTGCAGCCATTAAAGTAATTGTTTAACATGGAAGATTTCTTAGGCAGCTGTTTTATTTGATCTACTTGTTGATTGGTTTAAGGAGTGCTCTTTTACCCCTTTTTCTTTCTTCTTCGTATCATCTTCTCTTCCTCAATTGTGATATTTCTCACCTTTTTCTTCTGGGGCATTCCAGATAAGAGTTTGGAGTGTAGTGGCCATCAATTCTATCTTCTTTTCACTCTCATCAGTCTAGTTTGAATGTTTTTCATTGTCTTCATGACTTAAGCCAGTTTGTCACCTCCGGCCATCGTGATCAGTGAAGTATTGAACTTTGGCTTGGATTTTTTACTTTAACTGAATTGTTGGAGTTATCTTGGAGTCTTTTCCAGGTAGAAGCCTCCAGATTTATGGACCCTACTTGTATACCTTCCTAGTATTCCCTATCCTGAGCAATAAGGTGACAGTTTAGAGAGATGGAATGTTATGGGTGGTCGATTGTGCTGGATATGGGCTGAAAGAAGTGGTTAATGACTTGCAATTTGAAGAGAAAGAGACAATGATTTGATAGCCTTGAAGATTTAGGGCTAAAATGGGGTTAAGATATGGGGTTTTAGGCTAACATCGGACCTTATCCCAGACTAGGGCCTAAGTTGGGATTGGAGAGCTGACTTATAAGCTTAAGTTGGAGTCAAGTGTTTCTTAATTGAATCAGAAGCCTATACTAACCTAAGTATGATTGTGGTTTGGTTTGCTTAGAATGAGCTAATTTTGGCGTATGGGTGGATTTAGGTGGACTCGTGCATAGATTTAGACCTATGGAGTGGATGTATAATGCATGTACCATGGGCTAATGCAGGGATCAAGTATAAGATGTATGATTGGATGCGATCTAGAATGAACTAGGGCACTAAAAGGCTAATGGGCTAGATTATGACCTTTAGGCCTAGATGGACTCATGGATTATGCATGATGACACTAAATGATGCATAACTTTTGAACTAAAATCTAATATTTGGATCTCAAAATATGGACTTCATGCCATGAATATGGACCCATGATGAATTTAAGGACATAAACTGGCAAGTTAATGACCTATTGATAGGCCCGCAAGCATACAACGGCGCTGTAGCAAATCAAGGTTAATCCCATAGAGACCAGGTGAAACTACTAGGCTATATCCCCTCAAGATATGCTAAGCAAAATTCTAATTCAAATGGTTTTGGTTCAACAACTTCTGATTTGCTAATTCTAAATCTATTAAGGAAAAACGCCTAGGAATTCATATAGTTAAGAAAGGTGATTGGTTCAAAATGATAAACATATACCTTTATCTAATTGGTTAATTTTGAGGAATTGTAATCTATGTAGAAATTCAGTCTATTCTTTCGAAATCAACCAAATTTGCCTAAACTAAGCAAAAGTCGTTCTCTCAAACTAATTTGACTTAATTCAAGTTTAATATCTTTGATTACTTTCTGGCCCTCCTAACATGCAAATCTCTCTTTTGAGAAGACTCCACATTAGGTTTAATCAAGCAGTCCAACAACTAAATGTCACATTTATTTTTTCATTCATTTGTTTCAATAGTACAAGCAAATTTCGGCCAAAAATCAACTCACAACAATTCAAACACTTGATAGAATGAATATCAAACAAATCATAAAAATAAGTACAATTCTATAAATTAAAATATGATCCAACAACACTTTCATAAACTACGAAATCTATAAACTAAAATTAACTAGTCACATATGATCAAAGATTCAAACAACTAACTACTCTAAAATGATAAATCTAAAGAGGAAAGAGAAGAGAAGAGAGAAGAATTGCTCAGCCTAAAATCGCGCTTGAGTCTGTTGATTGCAAACCCTAAATGGAATCCTTGCAAGTCTTCACTTCAACTCTATCTCTCTCTTCCTCTAATCTAATCTAAACTAATCTACTTGAAGAGAGGAAAGGAGTATGAGATGAGATGATGGGGTGTGTATGAGGATGAGAGCCCCCCTTTTATAGTAAAATTTTGGAAGATGAACAGCTATGCATAATAATGGAATAATAACTGCTAGGAAATCGAAGAGCTTGTGAGAAAACAAAAAGCCTCGTATGAAATAGAGACACCACGGACCGTGGGACTCACCACGGACCGACTGGGGTATCCACTGCCTCTGCATTCTTCTGTTTTTCTTTCTTCCATAGGCATGATAACTTAGGGTTATCTGTGGAGAGTCAAAAAGACACTCATTTATGGGTCAAATCTGGGGTCAAATGGTTCAGAAACCTGCAAAATACAGAAAAGAACCATACCCGAGCGTAAAATGGGAAAAGGAGTGTAAATTATAACCTAAAGCATACAATTTTCCCTAAAAATGCAGCAAGATAACCCTGAAATGACGTAGACTTTAAGCACTTACCACCTATCACTTTTTTTAAATAGGAACCCAACAGGGTTTCTCCCCCTTTTTCACAACAGAAATTACTATGACCTAAACTAAAATTAGAACTTATTTAGATTTAGGGTCAAGAGTCCTTCTAAGACTCACAATTAGCCCAAAAGCTACTTCGATTCCTAATCCAGTTACTAGATTTGACCTTCCCTAGTCTGAGCCCCTTGATATCATGATCACCTTACGAATGCTAGAGCATCAGTACATGAGTCTTTAGGTAGAGGTTAGTTCAAACAGTCAATTAGAGTTTTAAACATTCCTAGAATCACAGATGCATATGAGTTCCAACCTAAACAAGTTTTTTATATGATAAGGGATAAGTCGTGTTCAGAATAGTCCTTTCGAAACCCAAACACTTCTTATGTCATCCATGTGTTCATGGGAAGACTTGAACATTTTAGTTGCTTTCTCATGTCGTGTGGACTAGGAAAGTCTGTCGTATGTTAGTGAAATAACTGCATACCCAGTTGAAAGTTGAGTGGGCCCACTGAGTGGCAAATTATTTTCCCTAAGGTTAATAGCAGGGTTTAATCTAGAGGTGTTGTTGATTCCCTATAGGCAGCACCTTATAATGCAAGTATGTCCAATGCAAGTACAATTAAGATAATTTTCCGTATTGATGCTCAAATCTTGCTCTCCTGAAAAAAACATCCTGAGTGGAGTTACCACTGTAAGGACCCACCTCTCCAAGTGTGCGATCCCCTATGAATGGGCAGACTCGGTTGATAGGTACTTTCTTTTTTTAAGAAGCATATTTTTTAAAATTTCTAAAACAGAAATAGAACTGGATTACAAGATCATAGGGAACTAGGCTTTGTCACTGATCAAGGAATCTAGCTGGGTTCCATGGTTAGAGCAAGGTCTGATTCGCTAGCTTGATCTCTGCTAGTAGCCACTCTGGCCCGGAATCTTGGGAGAGGACTGATCCAAGAACCCAACCAGGTTCCTAGGATAGTTCAAGCCCTGAATTCTAATCCAGACATGTCCTACTACCCGGATCTGAAACCCTTAGCCTAAATTCCAAAAGCGTGGACAAGAGGAAATAGGTGAACCAATAACAAAAAGCATTAAACTTTAACTAAAATAGTCGCTAGTGAGTTTTAGGAAAAACTTTCAAACAAATTCTACTTTTTGAAGCGAACCATAAACCGGTAGAGATGACCAAAATGGACTATTGATTCGCTTGAAAAAGGTTTTTTAAAAGCCTGCAATTAGTCCCTAGTGGGGGACCATCTTGCCTTCATGGGATGAAATTGAGGGTCCAGATTCAAGGTTGATCGTATGGTGACATGATGGAGTGCATCATATCACTGTTTATTGTCACTGACAGCCTCTACTGATTTACCTAGGAACCTAGTAGAGTGATGTATTTTTAATGGGTGACTGAATTCTGTCTCCCTCAATACCTCTAATGTGTAGAGTATTTCTCTCAATTTTGATGCTCTCATCTCTCTATGTCTTTTGATATGAATTAATGCCAATTTGATTTGATCCTCTAATTGGTATCAACTCACTGATGCCTCTAACCCCTACGGGTAGCCCCTATTTTAGTTGTTGAGGCAATAGTGCAAATCAGTTTAGAGAGAGGATACCTAATCCTACTCCCGTAAAGTTAATATAAACTGGTCCACTAACTAAGCTAGGATTTTGTTTAATTTGTCCCGATAAACTAATCGCCTTAGAATTCTTTTTAATTAATTAAGTTTAAGAAGAAAAATACTGAGAGGGAGGGACCCTAGCCTGGTTCCTAACTAGAAGACCCAGCTTGGCTCTTGATCTGGTCAAGTTGTACCAACTAGCAACCCGGCTAGTTTTCTAGGCTAGGCCGCAGATATGCCTATCTGTTTTGGTTATAACTTTAACATCCAACCTCCATTTTGGGTGACTTCATTTTTTTCCCTTAAATATTATTTAGTCTAGTTTCTAATAAAACTAGTTTTATAATTTTTTGACTAGTGTAGCGTAAGATCTAAGCAAAATGGTGAATAAATGCCATTTTTGGCACAAGCCCAAATATTCAACTTATATCCTTTCTATTGCTTATAGAACTTTAGTGCATAGTATACCATTAGAAAACTTATTTAATGTAGGATTTCTATACCTAAACACAATAATTTTATTCTCCTTAGAGAAGATCTTAACTGGACACCGAACACTATCAATTTTACCACACTTGGGGTTTTTGGGTAATTTTAGCCTTTTGGACTCAAATTCAATGATTAATCTGCTCGAACCCCAAGTACAGAAGTTGGGGTGTAATTTTTGTTTTAAAAATAAGATGCCATTTTTAGGCATCGATGATCAATAATGGCTAAAATTTTCCATTTATCCACACGATAAACATATTAAGTACGAAACACATGTAAATGCTTAAAATACCTCTAAAATAATTCATGCTCGAATTAGTGGAAATAGAAAATTAACACTGTTTTTAGGGGTGGGCAAGACTGTGTAGCTAGTACATTTTCATGGAGCCGGCACTGGTACCGATTGGAACTGGGTCCAAAAATCTGTGTCGGGTCCAGGATTTTTAGAACTGGTTTCGAGTCTTGATAAGTGCTTAACGCATACAAAACTTTAGGGCTATTTCGCTTCATTTTAGGAAAATTAATGTGCTTAATGTTATCATTTGTACTCCTATTCTCGATTTATTATTGGGTATGGTCGTTTGGTATGTTTTGCAGGATTTTAGACCTTTCTACCTAGCATTTGACCCTTAATGGATGTATTTTGACCTCCCTCACAGATACCCATGTGATGCCACAACCATGGAGCAAGAAAAGAGTAGAAAACTGATTCCTGCCAGACCACGGACTGATCGTGGTGTCTGCCATAGTCCATGGCGTGTTGAGAAACTATTGCCTCTTTGTCTTTCTTCGGCTGTGTAGCTAAAAACGTCTAAGCTCTCCTATAAAAGGGCCTCGTTCTACAGCAGAAGAGAAATATATATGTGTAAAGATATAGGAAGGAAGCATTAGCGTAGTTTATCTTCTTTCTCAAATTTTTGTTTTTTTTAGTTCAAATTTTTAGTTTGGTATTGTATTAGTGAGAAATCTTGAGTGTGAGTGTTTAATCTTGAGGTGATTTGAAGCCTTTGGTTAAAGGCTATTTCAGTCAAGCCCTTCTGCTCAGATATCGCAAAACGTTGGTTAGTTGTTTAATCCTTAATCATGAGCGAGTAGTTTTTATTTTTATCTAGGGATTTAGTATCTTATAAAAGCATAGTCGGATCATGTTTGAATCTAAAGAGTTGTGTTTTTTTTCATGATTGGTTTTATTTCGCTCTATCAAGTGATTATCATGTTGTGAGAGGATTTTTGGCCAAAATTTGCTTTCACACTTAAAACAATTGAATAAAAAACTGAAAGGTGACATCTGATTGTTAGACTATTTGATCAAGCCTGATATAACGTCATCTCAAAAGAGACATTTGCATGTTAGGAGGACATAGAGCGTAATCAATAATGTTTAACTTAGATTAAGATGAATTAGTTTGAAAGAACGACTTTTGCTTAGTTTAGGAAAATTTAGTTGAGTTCGAAAGAATGGACTAAATTTTTGGATAGATTACAAATCCTCGAAATATACCGGTTAGAGAAAAGCACATCTTTGTCATTTCGATCCAATCAACTTTCCTAACAGCATGAATTCCTAGGCATGTTTCCTTAATTGATTTAAAAATTAGTGGGTTAGAATTTGTTAAATCGAACTCTCTTGAATTAGAATTTTACTTAGTATATTCTGGTGGATAAAACTCGATAGATTACATTGGTCCTTGAGGAGTGATCTTTTTATCTATACTATGACTACCTGTACGCTTGTGGCAGTGGTCAAGTTTTTGGCGCCGTTACCGGGGATCAATTTGTTAACTATTAAGGTAGTCTTACACAAGTGACTAAGTATTTTATTGCCTTTTACTTTTATTTTCCTTTTATTTTCATATTTGATTGTACTGGTAGTGGTGGTGATAGTGCCTGCAGGAATTCTTCTTGTTCATACAAAGTCCAATCTTATACGAACTCGATCCTGAGATTGAAAACACTTTCCGCTTAAGGAGGAAAAAGCAAAGGATTGAAGAACAAAGACACAAGGTAAGAATGAATTCAACAAACATGGGGGAGGAGGAGGTGACCAAAGAAGGACAACTCCAGATTTCGTTACCCTTGGAGTCCAAGGTATCCCCTCAAGCATCACTCACCCTGCCGTTGATGCCAACAATTTCTAGCTCAAACCTGCACTTATTTCGATAGTACAACAATCCCGGTTTGGAGGAATGCCTTTAGAAGACCCGAATCTACACCTCTCAGTCTTTTCAAAGGTGTGCGATATATTAAAACTTAATGAAGTCTCCACTAATGCAATTTGCCTGAGCTTATTTCCATTCTCATTGAGGGATAAAGCAAGGACTCGGTTACACTCCTTGCCATCTGGACACAATACCACATGGTATGGGTTGGCAAGACCCTTCCTCGCCAAGTTTTTCCCTCTGAGCAAAAGAACAAGCTTGAGAAATTAGATCACTAACTTCATGCAAAAAGATGAAGAGACGCTCTACGAAGCCTAGGAGCGGTTTAAAGATTTGCTGCACTTATGCCACGATCATGGTCTTCAGCGTTGGATGATTATCCAAGCCTTTTATAATGGTGTGACCCAACTTATAAGGTCTACTATTGATGCGGCGGTAGGAGGAATCTTGATGAACAAAATTGAGGAGATGATACTTAACAACTTTCAATGGTCTACCAAACAAGGCCAATCGAAATGAGTTAGAGGTAAGCTTGAAGTTGATGCACTTACTTTACTTTCTGCTGAAGTAGATGCTATGACTCAAAGACTGGACCAAATGAATTCTAACGCTATGAATTCTAGTGCCCCTTCTCCTTATGAAATTTGTGGTCCTATTGAGCATGTAACTTTGAATTGTTAAGTTAGGAGCCCTTTTTTCCAAGACCCTAGTGAAGTTCACTATGTTCAAAATTTCAACCTGAGACCAGCCAATGACCCTTATTCTAGTACATGTAATCTGGGTTGGAAGAATTATCCGAATTTCTCTTATAGTTTTAATCCAAACCTATCAAATATGCCCCCTATGAATGCTAGACCACCTCCTGGTTTTCAAAGACCCCTGTTCCCTTCTCAAATGCCCTAAATGTCTAATTTAGAAGCAATGATGGAAAGTATGCTTATGGCGTGAGAAAAACAGGATGACTACATTAAGCAATTAGCCTCAAAGGTTGATGTGCTTAAAACTCATAATAGTATGGTGGAAGCCTAAATTGCCCAAAAAGCTAGTTTTTCATCTATGCCCCTATACAGACTTCCTAACAAGCCCGAAGCTAACCCTCATAAGTATTGTAACTATGTCACCTTGAAGGAAGAAGTAGAGGACTTAACTGACCTTGAGGATATACCAATGGAAGAGGGTAGAGAAATAATCATGGCTGGAAGTAAGGAGAGAAATAATGGTGCCAAGACTACCACATTGATATAGAATGACACTATAGAGATCCCCACAGTTTTCCTACCTAAGCTCCCTGACCGAGGTAGTTTTTCTATTCCTTGTATTGTGGGAAAGGTGGAAATTAAGAGAGCTTTATGTGATCTAGGTGCAAGCGTTAGTATAATGCCATATTCTTTATTTCATAAGCTTCACCTAGGACCATTGCTAGCCGCACCCTTTTCACTACAGTTAGCTGACGGTTCTGAGATGCAACCCATAGGCAGATTCGATAATGTGCCACTCAATATAGGAGATATTTTGGTGTTGGAGGACTTTATCATAGTTGATATGCTCGAGATCGATGATGCCCAAATCATCCTAGGTAGGTCCATTTTGGCTACAGTTGGTTGCCAGATTGATGTAAGAAAGGGAGCTGCACCCTTTTCACTACAGTTAGCTGATGGTTCTAAGATGCAACCCATAGGTAGATTCGATAATGTGCCAATCAATATAGGAGATATTTTGGTGTTGGAGGACTTTCTCATAGTTGATATGCTCGAGACCGATGATGCTCAAATCATCCTAGCTAGGCCCATTTTGGCTACAGCAGGTTGCCAGATTGATGTAAGAAAGGGACGTATCACATTTGAGGTGGAAGGGCACTATGCTGTGTTTTATTATACGAAGGAAGACGTGGTTTCTCCTAGTTCTTTTTTATTAGATGCATTACCCCTTTCCCCTGAGATTGATATGGTGGATGTTTTGAATTGTGAAGATCATCCTGATTTTGACTAGATTTCTCATGAGGACCCTGACTAAAGGTATGTTAAGGTGGAGTTTGCTGCTCCTATATTACCTAAAACGCCCGAGGTTAAGGTCCTTGTTCTTAACGAGTCTTCTATGAGTGACTATTATAGGTTTGCACAAGCTATTCTCTCTATGCCCTTGTGGAAGGATTTGATATAGATTTTGATTTGGGGGTTAAACAACTGTATAGTAACCTGCCTGATGGGCCACGAGTGCGCTTTGTTTTGTACGCAGATAATGCATTATGGCACCGTGTCATGAAAACGAAGGACCTTCAACCAGAACTTTCAAGATGGTACCTTCGACTGAAGAAGTTTGACTTTGTGGTCCATGATAAAGCCAATGTGCATACACTTACTAATCCGAACCAGGCATAGAAGAAGGGTCAAGCTCTTGACCTTAAAAGAATGCTTCTTGGGAGGCAACCTAAGCTCTTTTTCTTTTTCTTTCCTCAGCTTTTATTTTTACTGTTTTTGTAGTTTGTGGAAAAAAGAAAAAGAAACAGAAAAAACTAACTATGAATAAAATGTTTGGCACCATGGCCAGACCCCCAGAACAATGATCGTAGGGTGCCAATCCCAAAAAACAGCTAAAAAAACAAAAATGGTTATGTCAGTAGACACCATGGTTTAACCGTGGCGAGTCCCGTGGTCTGTGGTGTACTGCTATGGCTTGCGGCCTAGGTTTTTAACCACGGTGACCACACATCTCCCTCATAATTCATCTTCAACCTCGAGTCTCTCCCTACCTCTATTTTCTCTCTGTAAACCCTCCATAGCTAATACCTTCAATCTTCCCTCATTTCTTCTCCATTTTCACACATTTCACCCAAAATCATCCCCTTTCACTCAATCTTTTCTCTTTCCCCATAAATTTCATCTTTTTCTTCTTCTTCCTCTTCAAACTCATCTTACTTCACTTATCCACCATACCCATCTTTTTCCTCTCTTATTCTTCTTCTTTTTACTTAATTCCTTCATTTTCTTCTTCAAATGTTTCTATTTAGTTTTTAGATTTGGTTTTTGTTTTGGTTTTTGCAACAATGGCACTAACCCAGAGATAAAGGAGCACCATGGAGGTTGGTTCTTCAAGTCAAGTACCACCTGAACCTCAAAAGACATTCAGAACCTCCAACAATGCACGTGCTAGAGGTAATATTCCTCACCCTCTTAGTCTGACACGTCCTAATGATGTTGCTAGATATAATTGCTTGATTGAACGCATGCTTGTAACAACTAGATATTATGATGAGGAACTGTTAGCTCGGTTAGGAATGTTAGATGATATTAGATGGTTGTTCGCACGAGGTGGCATGGGACACTTTCTAGAAATCAAAGAGCATACATATTGGGACTTAACCTTAGAATTCCTAAGTATACTCCGTGTCGAGGTCACTAGAGGGCCTCAATGTGAAGCCGGATACATATTGTTTTATTTGCAGGGATAATTATATGGACTAAACTTAAGTACCTTTAATAGTATCTTTGGTTCCCCACCTAGTATGGACTTACCGAACCTCCAAGTACGCTGCAAATTCAACCTGAATGCATTTTGGGGTGAAATTTCGGGAAGTGTTAGGTACAGCACTAGTTCATCGAAGTGCACACATATTAGAAACCCTTGCATTAGAGTAGCTCAGCGTATTTTGGCTTGTTCCCTTTTTACTCGGGATGATAGTTTAAATGTCCCATGATTGTCTGATTTGTATTTCTTGTTCTGTATGCTTGATGGTGTCTAACTTGACCCAGGTTCCATTTTAGCCACGCAATTGCATAGTGCTGTTGTTAGCACTAAAGGTAAGATAGTCATTGGTGGTATTGGGACTACTATTGGTAGATTTTTGGATGTTGAACCCAATCTTGAAGATAGAGTTTTCGGGTCTGAGCGGCTTGATTAAGCTCCTTTTGAAATTAAGAACTTTTATAAAGTTGAGGCTGGGTGTTTATGTTGGATTTACCCCGAGGACCAGTTTTTGCTGCTTCCCAATGTCGATTGAACCACCCTACTTCACCGAGCTAACCTTTATTGGGTACCTGGTGATCATGAGGTTGTTCAACCGCACCCCATCATCCAGCCCCTCATTCTAGTCAAGCTAAACCTAGTTCTTCCTCTCATCCACCCCCTCCTGGCTATACTGACCTCTAAGACACCCTTAGATCCTTTTAAGAGAAGCAAGTTTTCCTTCGTGCATTTATTGCTTCTGAGAACGCCGTTCTTCAGAACTTTGTCCGAGAGCACCACGATAAGTTTCACGGGATGCTTGCTTCCCAGACACAGTATTTCCAAGACTATAGGGCATGTTTAGAGATATGGTGGGATTGGCATATCTCTTATGGCCAACCACCCCATCCTCCACCACTACCTCCTTTTTGATTGCTCTGTGCTACCCCCCTTCGCTTTTTCTATTGTATGCCCACATTGAGGGCAATGTGTGATTCAAGCATGGGCAATGTGTGATTCAAGCATAGGGGAGTTAGTCACTATTTTTAGCGTTTGATTTCTGATTTTGTTTGGTGTGCTTGTGTTTTGTATATGTTATTAGTGATAGTTTATGGAGTTTTTATTTTAGGCTTTAGTTTTGTTTAGCAGTATTTCAGTAGTGCATTTAGTTTTCTTTTCATTCTAGGTTGTATTTTAGTTTTTCTTCTGTTAGTTTCTTTTGCATTTTAGTTTGCATTGTTATTAGGAGCATTCAAAAGGCAAAAAAAAAAGGAATTAAAGAAAAAGCATCCTTCGATGATGATCTTTCTAGATGTGGCAAACTTATTTGCTTTAGTGTGATCCTTTGATTCGCCCAAATTGTGCATAAAAATGTTTGAGAATGAGTTTCAAAATGAGCCCAATGTTTTGACCACATGTCGAGTGCAAGTTGATTTACCCCATGAGTCTTTACATGAATTTTGGCATGTGTTTAGTAGTGAGCTAGTTTTGACCCTTGGTAAATGTCCCGTGAGGTTTTGAGGTCTTAGAGGCTATTTATCAATTTAGTCTCATATTTTATTTCATGTGTGACTATTTCTTGACGTTATTTCGCTAGAACTTGCTTTGATTCTCATTCAAGATCACATTTCACATATGCATTTATGGCAATATGATTGAGGCATTTTTTTTGTTTGTTAAACCTTACAGCTAAATAGCCACCTTTGTTATGCATTGTTCCCTTGCTAGCTCCTTTGAGCCTATATCCGATTTTCTTTATTTGAACCTCCTATTGAAGCCCATGGTCAAATACTTGTCTTACCCTTAAGCCAAGACTGAAAGAGCATTTCATTCTTTTACATAAAGTTTGATAAGGCACTAATAAGATGGATTGTTATCTTTTAGTGAATTTTGGCTGTTTGGTGAAGGGATATGAGATTTTGATAAATTGTTTGTTTCATTGTACAAAGTTTGGAGAAGCGTTAGAATTTAAAGTTCGTTATGGATTTCCCCTCGGCTATCCTTTTCGGAAAAATAAAAGAAAAAAAAAGAAAGCAAAAGAAGGGGAAAAAAAACCAAAAACAATAGGAGAAATAATAAAAAAAGAAAAAAAAGAAAAAACGGAAGAAAGTGTTAGCCTGTTGGAATTGTAAGTTATTTGTAATTTTCGACTCATTCTCTCTTCAACAGGGGATGTATTTTGTTAATAAACTGTAATGGTCTAAAAAGGATGTAGTACGATGCATCAGGATTGTTTAGCTCTTAGTCTCTGGCTTCTAGCTCCTCATTCCCAAAACATTTATTCCCCTCTCACCTTTACTCATGGCCCCAATACAACCTTATGAAAGTCCTCATGATTGTCTAGTGTGTTTGCATATTAGTGATGGTGAATTTGAGAGTCTTGTCAAGCTTATGGTAGATTTGAGTTGAAGGAATGAGAATTGAAAGAACCTTCATTATTATTAAACACATGAGTGATGAGAGCCATATAACTATAGTGAGGTTCTGCCGGTCTTGCTAGCCCTACTAGCTTTATATGTTGAAATGACTGTATTTGACGATTTGAGGAGATTGATTCAAGTTTCACATTGTGCTCTATCAAAAGGTTTCCAAAAATTTCATTCCCTAATATGTTTGTTAATGATTTTGTATCTTTTTTGGCTACCTGTTGATAAGCTTTGCCATTTGAATGTTACCTATATCTATCCTAAGGAGGTTGTGTATAGTTTTGTTTTTCTTTGTATTACTTATGGAGAAGCAACAGTTTGATCATGTGTGAGTTTGATAAGTGCTTAATGTATAAATCATTCTAAGGCTATTTTGCTTCATTTTTAGGAGAATTATGTGCTTAACGTTATTATTTATACTCCTATTCTCGATTTATGCTTGGGTATGGTCGTTTGATATGTTTTACAGGATTTTAGGCCTTTTCACCTAGCATTTAACTCTTAATGGATGTATTTTGACCTCTCCTATGGATACCCATGTGACGCGGCACCTGTGGAGCAAAAAAAGAGTAGAAAATCAGTTCCAGCCAGACCACGGTTGGATCGTGGTGTCTGCCATGGTCCGTCGTGAGTTGAGAAACTGTTGCCTCTTCATCTTCCTTCGACTGTGTGGATGAAAACATTCGAGCTTTCCTATAAAAGGGCTTCATTCAGCAACAGAAGAGAAATATATATACATAAAGATATAGGAAGGAAGCATTAGCATAGTTTATCTTCTTTCTCAAATTTTTGTTCTTTTTAGTTTAGATTTTTAGTTTGGTATTTGTATTGGTGAGAAATCTTGAGTGCAAGTGTTTGATCTTGAGGCAGTTAGAAGCCCTTGGTTGAAGGCTATTCTCAGTCAAGCCCTTCCACTCAGGTATCGTAAAACGTTAGTTAGTTGTTTAATCCTTAATCATGAGTGTGTAGTTTTTATTTTTGTCCAGGGATTTAGTAGTTTAAGAAAGTATAGTTGGATCATGTTTTAATATAAAGAATTGTGCTTATTGTCACGATTTGTTTGATTTTGTTTTATCAAGTACTTATAATGTTTTGAGTGGATTTGGGGCCAAATTTGCATGCACACTTGAAACAATTGAGTGAAAAACTGAAAGGTAGCATTTGATTGTTAGACTGCTTGATAAAACCTAACATAACGTCGTTTCGAAAGAGAGATTTGCATGTTAGGAGGACATAGAGTGTAATCAAAGATGTTTAACTTGGATTAAGACAAATTATTTTGAAAGAACGACTCTTGCTTAGTTTAGGTAAGTTTGGTTAACTTCAAAAGAATGTACTAAATTTTTGGAGAGATCGCAAATCCTTGAAATTAACCAGTTAGAGAAAAGCACATCCTTATCATTTTGATCCAATTAACTTTCGTAACTACATGAATTCCTAGGCATGTTTCCTTAATTGATTTAAAAATTAGTGAATTAGAAGTTGTTAAATCGACCCTCTTGAATTAGAATTTTACTTAGCATATTCTGGTAGACAAAACTAGATACATTACATTGGTCCCTTAAGAGCAATCTTTTTATCTATACTACTACTATTCGTGCGCTTACGGTAGTGGTCAAGTCTAGAACAGGGTACTCGGTTCCTAATTTTTTTTTTCCTATTTTGTTTTATTTCATTTCATTTAAATTTTTGGCTTGTGGTTGTGACTTTGTGAAAGAACCAATACACCAAACAAGCTAGCTAATTGATAATTCAAAATTAAATTTAATAGAATGGCAACTAGACATTTTCCATACATTTAAGTCCAATTAGTCAGCTATTAAATCGCAATTCATTTCATCCAAGTATTAAAAAAAAACCCATCTTCTCATAGCATGGCACGTTAATAAAAATATTTAGTAATATCAACGTATAGCCGAAAATTATGGTGGCATAGGACGAGCAACACCTGATATCAGCGAGTAACTAAGTAACTCAGACATTTAAAAAAAAAAAACTAAGTGGATCAGGTAATAGGATAATGGGTCCGGTTTGATTCCAGGTTTTCAGGACCCAAATCTAGACTCAGTTACAAGTAGTTCTAGGATTTTGGAACTAGTCCCGCACCCAGTTCAGCAGAGTTCAGGTACGGACCTGGCGGGTCCGAACCGGGCTTGGTCCAGAACCGGGTACTTGATTTTTTGGCTCAGCCCCAATTGAGTAGATCACACAGAGACTAGGTAATGCTACCGGGTTTTATTACCATAAAATGAGCTAAGCAGATCAAAACTTGAGATTGAAATTGGAATAATCAACCACCTATCTAATGAATAAATAATCCTGAAATTAAGGGAAACATGCAATTACCCAATCCACACATGAATTAAGCACTTCTATCTCAGCCTTTTGTTTTCCAACTGATAATCGAACTATCAGAACCCTTTTTAAGGTAAAGTGAAACACCTAAATCTAATCGATTACCATTCTCTAAGCGCTTTCAATTCATTTAGGTTTATTAAGAGTGCAATTATCGCATAAGTGCTTTCTTAATTTGTGTCACTTTCTTAAGATCCCATCAAACGAAGTTAAATCCTACAATTCTGATATCTGATTTTTTCTTTTAGCACTACATCAGGCACTAGATACATCCAACAAAGTCATTAATTCACACACATGGCAACAAAAATCTAGGATCCAATAAAACACACCAATAGATTCCAATATACAAAAGATATCAGCACAACTTTAGAAAAATTAATAAGAGTCCACATAAATCCACACACACACGCATATATATATATATGTGTGTGTGTGTGTGTGTGTGTGTGTGTGTGTGTGTGTGTGTGTCTACACATACATACATATATATATATATATATATATATATATATATATATTCACGCACACATATATATATATTTATATATATATATATATATATATATACATATATATATACATATATATATATACACATATGCATATATATATATATATATATATATATATATATATATATATATATATATATACATATATATATATACATATTTGTATATATATATATATATAATACACACACACACACACACACATATACATATACATATGTGTACATATATATATTATAATATATATTATATATAATATATATATATATATATATATATATATATATATATATATATAATATGGTGTACATATATATATATATGTATATATATATATATATATATATATATATATATATATATATATATATACATATATATATATATATATATATATATACTATATATATATATATATATATATCTATATATATACTATATATATATATATATATATATATATATATATATATATATATATATATACACACACACACACATACATATATATATGTGTGTGTATATGTGTATATATATATCTATATATGTATTTATGTGTATATATACATATATATATATATATATATATATATATATATATGTATATATTTTAACACCCCAAATTTCTAATTTATTCGTTACTACTATTATTAACATATGTGGCAACCGAAAACCTAAATGGAGTGCATTCCCTTTTTGGAAATACCAGGCTAAATATTGATCCAAACATTACTGCAAAAGATTCACCAATTATTACATGACTTTAAATATTTCAACAACTAGTGTAGCAATAACTAAGTTGAACACAATCTTTTACAAGTCTAATCAAACACTGATTTCATTTAACAAAACATAAAGTAATGGTGCCTCACTGTAGTTTGGATTCACATCCCCATGCTCGTGTACTTCACCTAAAAACAAAACATTTTATAAAAATGAGATAAACTAAATTACAATCACCCCAAATCGTAAAGCTATGCGCATAAATTCATTTTAAAACAATCTAGGGGTCAGGAAAACACACAAGCAATTAAGGTATTCCACATTCTTACAAAAGCCAATAAGTACTCCCCATTCCCTTTTATTCAGTTTCAGTTTTTCAAGGACCGACATGGTCTCATGGCCTGCTCCTAGGTCGAGAGCATCCGCTTAACTGTAACATGGCCTGCCGTCATTCGGACGGTTACCACTTCACTAACCATGGCCTAATCGCCTCAATAGACGGTTACCGCTAGTCTGGCCTATGCCGGCCAACAAGGAGGCACATGGCCACTCATCTGCATGCACTATACCTGGGGAAGGCTAAAGGCCTTCGAAACACAAATGAAACCAAATTCCTCAATCTCACCCATCATGTCAGTCATTATATGTTTAAAATTAATAATATCCTTTAGTCTACATACCCAGTCCAAACCCGACCCATTCTGGTCTCAAATATTCAATTTTATTTTACAACTCAACCAACCTCAAACCCCCACATTCATTAGTTTAGTAAAACAATGTAGTTACAAATCATAAGGAAAAATCGCATTGCACAACCACCTGGTACAAACGCCAAACCTTCACACAACACATTTAAGTAATCCTTCGAACGTAAACATAATTCACATTTTCAAGGCACCTTCGAGGAAGGGTTTAGGCATGCTTGTTACCTAGTAGTTCATAACATATGGGCTCGATTTCCCTTAGCTTTTCGTAGATATCTACATCTGAATTCAAACAAAACCTGTATTTTAGCCTCCAAACTGCACGAAACACATCCCTGCCCTATCATTAGCCTAGAACAATTTTTCTAAGATTTATGGATCACTTTAGGAATTTTGAATCGTAGCTAATCCCGGTTCCAGTTTCAGTCAGAATCCTGACTCAACTTCCAGAGTACATATCTTGAATCTCTGATGTTGAAACTCAAAGTTCTTGCCCATTCTGGAAAGGTCAGTCTGTCCCCTACAATTATTATGTTTAGTATTTTCCCAAAATCTGCCCAACACTCGCTCAATTTTCTCAAGGATTTCACACTATCACTGGTTACCAGATCTGGGAAGCCCTCGGTAAATTGCCCATAACTCACCCAATGCAACTCCGATTGTCTAGATTCAATAGCCATAGTACGCAACTGATTCTGGCCTACTCGTCATAAAATTTTTGTGATTTTTAGACTAATGTACAATTGTGGGTCAAATTTTAAAAATGGGGTACATTCGGTTTCTAGTCAGCAGCGTTCAGCCCATTTTATCTTCTTTCAAACGGAATTCTTTGGTTCGAATTTCCACCACATCGGTTCCCCCGACCACCCACACCCACACTAATGATTTCCATGCCCTTAACTACCCTAAATCAAGCTAAAGATTGAAAATTTACTCAAACAAGAACAAAAATTACACCAAACACTTACCTTGAGCCAGTTTTTGAAAAGAGGTGATGGAGTCCCTTCCTACTCCGAAATTTGAGGCTGAAAATTTAAACTTCATGTTAGAAAAATCACAATTTGTTCTTGGGGTTGCAAAGACCATAAAAAAATAAGATTAAAATCTAATCTTTGATACATGGGGGGCATGGGTGTAGGGTTTGGAACGCATGCATCATCACTCACCAAACCATAAAGGGGAGATGGTGGTGGTGTTCGGCAGCACAGGGCAGTGCTGGGCAGCTGGACAGTGCATGGCGGCAAGAGGAAGAGGGGGAGAGAGTAAGAAAGAGAGAGAGGTGAGGGAGGGCATGAAGAGAGAGAGAGAGAGAGAGAGAGAGAGAGAGAGAGAGAGAGAGAGAGAGCACGAAGAGGAGAGAGTGGGGGGCGGGGGTTGGCTGCCATGGTAGGGGGAGAAATGTGTCCTGTAGGCTAGGGTTTCGGGGAGGGGGTGGCCATGTAGGCTAATCGAAGGGGGGGAGTTTGAGTGGGAGAGAGAGACTAGGGTTAGGGAAAATTGGGAGGGAAAAGCAATTAATTTCAAAAATAAAAGTTGGAGGGAAAGGTAAATAATTTTAAACAAAATAAAAGTAAAAAAAATCTCCTTTTGTTCCTTTTTTTTTTTTTGAAACCTAGCTTGACTTAGACCATAAGTCTTAGGTCGGTCCATATCCATAGTAATTCAACTTGCAATTGAATTTTCGGGCTTTTACATATCACCCCACTTAAAAAAGTTTCGTCCCCGAAATTTAAATGAATTGCGACATATTCCATCATTATAAAAATGAATTTCCTGAAACTTATACGCTTCTAATGAAAACAAGTGAGGGTGTTTGTCTCGTGTCTCCTGCTCTTGTTCCCAGGTTGCTTCTGACATCTCGTGGTTAGCCCAGAGGACCTTCACTAAAGGCACCATTTTCCTACAAAGTTGTTTCTCCCTTCGGTCCAGGATTTATACAGGTTGTTCCTTATATGATAAGTCTTTTTGAAGCTGTGCAGCATCAGCCTTGATTACATAAGAGGGATCCAGGAGATAGTTTTGTAGCTATGACACATGGAACACATTGTATACCCTCAGAAGCTTAGGCGGTAGTTTTAATTGATACGCTACCTCCCCAACTCTTTGTGTAACTGGGTACGACTTAATGTACCTTAGGCTAAGCTTTCCTGCCATACCGAATCTTGTGATTCCCTTGGTTGGGTTTACTTTGAGAAACACCTGATGTCCCACTTAAAATTCGAAGGGTTTATGTCTTCGGTCAGCGTAAGTCTTTTGGCGGCTTTGAGCAGCTCCCATCTGTTCTTGAATCACCCGAATCTTGTCAGTGGTAGCTTGAATCAATTTAGGTCCAATGGTCAGGGCCTCGTCGATTTCTTGCCAGCAGAGCGGAGTGCTGCACCTTCTTTCATGTAGCACCTTGTATGGGGCCATCCCAATACTTACGTGGTAACTATTTTATTAGGAGAATTCGATTAGTGCCAGCTATTCATCCCACACTTTCTTGCAGTCCAAGGCATAAGCTCTCAGCATATCTTTCAGTGTCTGAATGGTTCGCTCCGTTCGCCCATCCATAGCCAGATGAAAAGTAGTACCGAAACATAACAATGTTCTAAACACGCCATGTAACCTTTGCCCAAAACCCGACTAGAACCTAGTATCCCGATCCGACACTATAGAGTTGGGTACTCCATGTAATCTAACTATCTCCTTCAGATACGCTCAAGCCAGCTGGTCCAGAGTCCAAGTATTCCTTATGGCTACGAAATATGTCGCTTTAGTGAGTCTATCCACTACTACCTAGATTACATTATTCTTCCTCTAAGTTGGAGGTAAGCCTACTATGAAATCCATGGATACTGAATCCCACTTCCACTCGGGGATGTCCAACGGTTGCAGAAGTCCCACCAGCCAGTGGGATTCAATCTTCACCCTTCTATAGGTTAAGCACTTTGCCCACAGAGTCAGCTACCTCTTACCTCATGTTGCTCCACCAGAATGTCTGTTTCAGATCTTTATATAATTTATCTCCCCCTGGGTGTACAGAGTGTGGAGCATTACGACCTTTATCGAAAATGTTCTTCTTAAGTTCCTCTACTGTACAGACACACACTTGGTTGTGGAACCTTATAGTACTGTCCTTATGGATCATAAACCCGGCGCTTCCCTCAGCAATATCTCCTCCCTAATCCATTCCAGTTGAGGGTCTGTAGCCTGTGTTACATGAATTTTCTCTATAAGGGTTGGCTGGGCTTCCATAGCGTAGAGCATAGACTTGGTTTTCAGGGTGATCGCATTAAGCTCCAACTTTCGGAACTCCCACACAAGTTACTGGGTAGCTCTAACAAGCAGTTTAGTGCCGGGTATGGTCGGCGACTGAATGCATTGGCCGCCACATTCGCTTTCCCTGGTGATACTAGAAATGGACATTATAGTCCTTCAGGAAGTCCAACCACCTCGCCTGCCTCAGATTCAGGTCCTTTTATGGGAAGAGGTATTTTAGACTCTGGTGGTCAGTGAAAACCTCGCAATGTACCCTGTACAGATAACACCTCCAAAACTTTAGTGCGAACACGACAACTACTAGCCCTAGATCGTAAGTTGGGTAGTTGTGCTAGTGAGTCTTTAGTTGTCGCAACGCATAAGCTATAACACGGTCCTCTTGCCTCAGCACGCATCCCAATGCACTTGTGGACGCATTGCTATACACCACAAAGTGCTTCTTAGTGGTGGCTAAGGCTAATATAGATGTACTCGTCAGTCTTTTCCTAAGTTCATGGAAGGCTTCCTCGCAACGCTCCGTCCATTCATACTTAGTGACCTTACTTGTCAAGTTGGTGAGCGGAGTGACAATTTTTCAGAAGTTCTAAACAAATCTATGATAGTACCCCACCAAGCCTAAGAAACTCCTCATTTCTACTGGGTTCTTAGGGGTTGGCCGTTTTGTTATGGCCTCTATCTTCTGAGGATCCACCAACACTCCCTCATTAGACACTACAAGCCCCAAAAATTCCACTTGTCCTAACCAAAACTCACACTTTGCCAACTTGGCATACAACTCGTTCTTCCTCAATATCTCTAGTATAGTCCTTAAGTGGTAGGTATGATCTTCTGGAGTCTTTGAGTAAATCAGTATGTTATCTATAGACGCCACCACAAACTGGTCCAGGTAAGGTTTAAAGATTCTATGCATGAGGTCTATAAATGTTGCTAGGGCATCAGTGACCCCAAAGGGCATCACTACGAATTTATAATGCCCATAACGGGTACGGAAAGCAGTCTTAGGTATGTTTCATTCTTGATGCAGAGTTAATGATACCCCAAATAAAGGTCTATTTTGGAGAAGGTCCCCCACCTCTAAGTAGGTCAAAAAGGTCATCTATTCTGGGCTAAGGGTACTGGTTCTTGCCGTTATCTTGTTCAATTTCATATAGTCTATGCATAACCTCAGGGTTCCATCCTTCTTTTTCACGAACAATACCGGGCCCCACCACGGAGATGTATTGGGCTGAATGTATGCCTTTTCCAACAGCTCGTCGAGTTAAGTCTTTAACTTCTTAAGTTTGGCTAGCGCCATTCGATAAGGTGCCTTAGAGATGGGGATGGCTCGAGTACTAGGTCAATATAGAACTCTACTTCCCTAAGGGGCGACATACCAGGAATCTGCTGTGGGAATACATCCGGGAATTCCCGTACTACTGGAATGTCTTCGAGGGAGGATTCAGCGGCCTCGATTTTCACTACATTGCATAATAACCCCTCGCATCCACTTCCCAACAATGGCTTTCAGTACGGTGATCAGCTTTACTCCTGGTTTTGAAACCTTCCCTTTGTGTATTACTTTTTTCCATGTGGGCCCCCTTAGGGTGATTCTTTGTTTTAGACAGTCTATCTGAGCCTGATATTTTTCTAACCAATCCATCCCTAGGCTGACTCCGAAGTCATTTAACTCAAACCTATACAGATTCGCCAGAAACTCATGCTCATACATCTGAATAGGGGAGTCCTGATATAATTCCTCACACCTTACAGTCTTTCCATTAGGGAGGATCACAGATAGTTGAGGGGGCTTACAAGTTGGGACTAACCCTAGTGCCTCAACCAGTTTAACAGAAATAAAATAGTGCATAGCACCCGAATGAAACAAGCCATCTACTGGTTGAGTTTGGATACAGAATGTATCCATTATGACGATTGGAGCATCCTCTGCTTCTTCCTTACGCATCACAGAAACGCTGTCCCCAGTGTTTCGCGGTGGTTAGTTGGGGGGTTGAGCCAGGTTCTGCTAGGGTGCTCGGTCCTACTGATCCCCTATTCTGATAGTGTTGCTAGGCTGCTATCCCCTTTGACTCTGACCCGCAGGGGGTGGGGGATGTGGGCAATCTTGTATCTGATGTTGAGGACTCCCACAGCAGTAGTACCTATTAGACGAGCGGCATTCACGGGCATAGTGTCCTGACTTCCCAGAAGCATTGCAGGTCACCCTTGGCCGATTATTAGGGTGTTGGCCTCCACGTGCATTGTTGTTGGGGTAGGGGTTCTCGGGAGGCCTCCTATATGGACTTTTAGGGTGGAAACTCTCTTGTTGATCCCCCTTCCTCTTGATTTCATGCTGTTCGTTAAAGTAGTTGTTTCTTTCCCTCATCGCCCTTTCCACGTTTCCTGCGGTGTCATACAGATCCACATACAAAGCGTATTAGTGTACGAATATTTTCTCCTTGATCCCAGGGTTGAGCCCAGCTATGAAGCGATTCATCTTTAGCCTCCCGTCAGCCACGAATGCTAGAGGGAAGCGGGAGAACTCCATGAATTTGGAGGCATACTCCAACACACTCACTCTCTCTTACTGTAGTTGCATGAATTCATTCTCCTTTGCCTTCTGAAGGGACACAGGGTAGAAATGGTCTTTGATCAACTCCTTGAACCTCTTCCAATTGAATCCAGGCTCGTGCTGCCTCTCTCGCATAGTGGCCTACCATAGGTCAGCCTTATCCTTAAGATAGAACACTGCAAACCCACCTTCCATTCCTCAGGGCATTGGAGAGCATCGAACAGCTTCTCCATACCCCAAATCCAACCCTCAAAAGCCTTGGGGTCGGGGGTGCCATCGTAGATTGGCAGATTATAACTAGCAAACCTCTTAAGATTACAAGAGCTGTCCTCCTCGATCGTCCTTTCCTTGACCTCTATAAGTTTCTGTAGGTTCTCGTTCTGTTACTGTAGCTGCTCCCCTTGTTTCTACAGTAGCTCCAGCAGTAGGAGATTAGTAAGCTCTGCTCCCATAGGTGGGCTGGTTTCATCCACCTGACTGTGAGACCTATGCCCATTCTTAGGGCGGAGGACTTCCAACCGTTCCCTGAAGCTAGACATGGGAATCTCCGAGTTCACAGGGGCCCTTGAAATACGGTGGGGGCCGATCTAAGATTCATCGTTGTTTCCCATCATCTTGTTGGAGAAATAAATCGAATTTAGTTTCTCTCATAATAGTTCGCGACACACGTACTACTGTAGTTTAGTAAGATATCATATACCACTGTATTATACCAAATTTAACATAGGCTTTCAGTCATATCAACTCTGGCACATTCATATAGTCCAGTCACTTCATCACAAGCCCCATACACATCATATTGGTATCATATTCACAAAGCTGACATAATTCACAGATAATGAACATTGGCATCCAAGAAACCCATAAAGGTTCAATTGCATTGATTTAAAACCATAAACGTTCCACACCAATACTTTCCATTATATAAATACTTAACAACTTCATCAGCTCATAGTGGCTCAACAAAAAATAGAAAGACAAACTAAAGAGTACAATCCTAGAAAGTAAAACTTTTGATCAGGTACTAGCATCTACCCCCTAATTATAGTCCTAGTGGTGATTTTATATTCAAGAGTGGCATTAGTTTCCATCCATCCCATTTCACCTATTGAGGGTTCCTTTGAATCCTTTTTCAGTTTTGTATTCGAATTGCTTATGTTTAGTTTCTAGTGTGAGCAAATCCCTAGTGGAATGCATCATTTTTGTTATCAGAGCATGGGTTTCTCCTTGGCTTTGAACTACAGCCCAAATGCATTCCTCTACCCCAAACACAATCCACACACATAACCCTTGGTTTTGATCTAACATCAAAGAACTTTGGGGTTTGTAAGGATGCTTGGTGTTCATATCAAACCTCGTTGGTTGTGTTCACTCTCGCAACCACTTCATGAAAAAAAAGGGCGTCGTTTAAATGGGATGACTCATGTTAAAAGGACAACATCAAAAAATATTTGCTACTTCCTCTGGTATTGGGGGCACCTATTTTCGGCAAGCCTCTCATTCTTTGCATCGCAGAATAATAATGTTGACTTGGGGTATTATATACCCAAGAAAATCTTGAAGGTAAGGAGAGGGCTTTCTATTAGCTAAGTCAGACATTGGTTGGGGTTGATCCTAGCTACTCTCCAATTGAAAAGATGTACTTAGCTCTCATGTTTGCTCTCAAAAGTTAGGACATTACATGTAGGCTCACACTGTGCATGTTATCTCCAAAGCCAACCTAATTAGGTGCATCTTGTCAAGCCCAATTCTAAATGGATGGCTCGTAAAGTGGGCGATTATCTTACAATGGAATGATCTTCTTTATATGCCATAAAGAGCCGTTAAAGGCCAAGCACTGGCGGATTTCTTAGCAGGCCAAGCACTGGCGGATTTCTTAGCAGGCCATCCATTTCCTGGTAATTGGGAACCAAATGGTAATCTTTTCGGGGAAAAGGTGTTCTTTGTTGATGTCGTTCCACTTTGGGAAATGTACTTTGATGGCGTTACATGACATGATGGGGCGAGAGCAGGAGTTTTACTTCTCTCTCCAGATAAGCACATTCTTCCATATTCATTTGCCTTATCCCAATTGTGCTCTAATAATACGATTGAGTATCAAGCACTCATACTAGACCTTCAAATGGCAATTGAGATGGGGATCAAAGACGGTAATCACTGCGGCTACTTGCAATTGGTTAACAACCAACTTATAAAAAAATTTGGAGTGAAAAAAGATGATCTTTTCCCATATCATAAGCACGACCTATGACTGCTGGATAGGCTAGAAACTATTAAGTTAGAAAATATCCCTATGGGTGCCAACAAGATGCCTAACAAGCTTACAACCATGCAACCACTTTGGCATTAGGAGCAGAAGAGAACATTATTGTTCCAGTTTCCGAACAATGTGTCATTACATCGCCTAAAGATGAATGTGAAGAAGATGTCAAAGTAGTCCCCGTTTCTGAGATAGATAAAGAAGATTGGCGCCAGCCTCTTACTAACTACTTGAAACATGGGAGCTGTCACGTGACGTGAGGCATAAAACATAAATCCAACGGTCAGCGTCATGCTTTCTGTATCGCAAAATAACACTGCACCGACACTCTTTTCTAGGTCTCTGGCTACGATGTTTGGATAAGGAAGAACGAAAATAAGTGATGGAAGAAATTGACAAGTCGTTAGAGTGCACTCTATTTCGAGGTCATCTTGTACCATTTTTAGGGAGAATTGTGCATTTTATGCTATATTATACACTCTTTTTTCTGTTTTACGCTCGGGTATAGTTCTTTTCTGTGTTTTACGGCTTTTTGTACTATTTTACCCCAAATTTGACCCCTAAATGAGTGTATCTTGACCCCATGGACAAACCCTGCTCACTTTGCTCGTGGAAGGAAGAAAGAACCGAAGAATTTCGAGACAAAGCTTAGTACGAACGGTCCGCGGTGAGTCCAGAATCGCAAGTCTTTTCATTTTCCTTCATCGTGTGGCTGAGGTTGATCGAGTTCTTCCTTAAATAGAGCCATTTTGTAGCAGATTGAAGAGACATACCGTAAAAGAGAACTTCTATTCTATAATCTTTTCTATTTTGTTCCATTTTTTTAGTTTATTTTTAGATTTCTTAGTTACTTTTGAGTTTAAGAGAAAAGGTTGTGATGAAGTGCTTGCTGTTTTTGAGCCCACGCAAAGTTAGGAAACCCTTAGAGGATCTCCAATTATGCTAACTTTTCTTTTCTCAAACTTTGTTTAGTTGTTGTTATTTCAAATATGTGTGACTAGTTTTGTCAACCTCGGGATTTTTGGCAAAGCATTGATGTTAGAATCTCTAATTTTTATTTAATTGTGCTTGTTCTTTATTCAAACTGGTTGAATTCTATCTTGTGTGTGAGATTGTTGTGAGTAAATTTTGGTCAAATTTACCTGCTAATTCTAAGTAGTTAAATGAAGGAATGAAAGATGAAACTTGTTGTTTGCCGATAAGATAGGACTTGACCAAGTAATAATTGAGAAACATTTGCTTGTTAAGAGGACCGTTAGCCATCAAAATCCGTAACTTATACTAAATAAGGACATTTGAAAGAATGATAATTGGTTAGTTTAGGCAATTCAGATTATTTCAAAAGAAAAGATTTAATTCTAAATATGATTGCACCCCTTTCTATCTCCCAATATAGGTAAAGTGCATGTTATATTCCATTGATCTACAACTTTACTAGGCAAGCCGAATCCCTAGATGTCTTAAGTTGATTGAATATTGCAATTAGATTATAGCGTTATTTAAACACCCAATTGAAATTTGCTTGCTTACCACTTTTATAGGATAAAACTCAATAGATTACATTTGGTCTCTATGGCAACAATATCTTTTCTAAACTACAATACCTGTGTGCTTTATGTTTTTAACGCTGTTGCGGGAGACCAATATTGTTGATATTGAATTAGCCTTAGAAATTGACCATGCATTTTTATCGTTGTTTCTTTTTCTTTATATTTTTTATTTGTGTTGGTAGTTTTGTTAGTAATTTTGTAGGATTTCTCCTTTATATGCAAAGTCCCTTTCTGTTTGAATTCGATCTAGAAATCGAAAAGACTTTTCACTCTAAGCGAAAGAAATTAGGGGTAGAAGAGCAAAAACTAAAGGCTCAAGCAGTTTCTTCATCAATGGCAGGAATAAGAGGTGACTAAAGAAGGACATTTCGGGATTATGTTACCCCGGCAGTCCAAGGCATCTCCTCGAGCATCACTCGGCTGATCATAGAAGTGACAGTTTTGAGCTCAAACCAGCCCTTATATCAATGGTCCAGCAATCCCTGTTCGGAGGCACTCAGTTAGAAGATCCAAACTTACACTTCTTGGTCTTTTTAGGGGTGTATGACACGTTAAAGCTCAACATAGTTTCTACTGATGCCATCCTCTTCCACCAATTTCCCTTTTCACTTAGGGATAAGGCAAGGGCATGGCTTCACTCATTGCCTCCAGGATGCATCACGACATCGGATGAGCTTACAAAAGTTTTTGTTGCCAAGTTCTTTCCTCAGAGTAAGACGGCAAGCCTGTGGAATCAAATCACTACCTTCTCTGAAAAGAAAGATGGGACACTCTATGATGCCTGAGAGCGATTCAAGGACCTTTTACGATTATGCCCTTACCATGGTCTTCAAAGGTGGATGATCGTGCAGATATTTTATAATAGAGTCACTCAGCCATTAGGATCTACTATTGATGTGGCAGCAGGAAGTACTCTTACGAACAAAGCTGGGAATGAAGCATACAATCTTATAGAAGAGATGGCTCTTAACAATTTCCGATGGTCTTCTAAGAGAACCCAACCCAAGAGGGCTGGAGGAAAACTGGAATTACATGGTATTTCTATGCTTTCTTCTAAGGTTTATGCTACGTCTCAAAAATTAGAGTGCTTGAATGTTAATTCTGTCAGTTCAAGTGCCCCTTCCCCGTCATGTGATATATGTGGGTCAGTTGATCATTTGACTGTGCATTGTTAAGTAGGCGGTGCTTTTACCCAAGATATAAGTGACCAGGCCAACTATGTGAAAGACCAATAAATGATCCTTTCTCTAGCACATATAATCTCAATTTGAGGAATCACCCCAATTTCTCCTATAGGTCTACTGCTCCACTCGTGCCTTAAATGAATTTTAGACCACACCCCGAATTTGAATGACCATCATATCCATAACAAGCACCTTAAAAATCCAACTTAGATACTATGATGGAGAATATGCTTTCGGCACAACAAAAGCAAGATGAGTACATTAAGCAATTGGCCTCTAAGTTTGATGTGCTTACTATTCAAAATAACATGTTGGGAGCTCAAATTGCTCAACAAGCTACATCTTCTTCTACACCTCTAGGTACATTTCCTAGTAACAACAAACTTAGCCCTAGGGAACAATATAATGCCATAATGTTAAGAGGCAATAAGCAACTTGAGAGACCTAAGGGGCTTGGCCAAAATGACCATTTACATTATGGAAATTATGAGGTTGTTGAGAAAGAACTATCTACTTTTTCTAATGAGGTTATATGTGATGATACTTCAAATAAGATTCCTGATGACCCCGAGAAAATCTCTGCAAAACCCTATGTACCACCTTTACCATTCCCTCAACGAATGGCCAAGGCTAAACTTAACCAACAATTTGGGAAGTTTCTAGAGGTCCTTAAGAAACTGTACATTAACATTCCACTCACTGAGGCCTTGTCACAAATGCCTTCTTATGCTAAATTTTTGAAGGAGATTTTATCTAATAAAAGAAAACTAGAAGAGCATGAAACAGTGGGATTAACTTAAGATTGTAGTGCTGTAATTCAAAATCAGCTCCCTGCTAAGCTCAAAGATCTTAGTAGCTTTTCTATCCCTTGTCTGATAGGGAATGAGTCAATAGATCGTGCCTTATGTGATTTAAAGTCCAGTGCAAGTTTAATGCCCTTCTCTCTTTACAGAAAATTGGACCTAGGAGAAATCAGACCCACCACCATCTCTTTACAATTGACAGGTCATTCTGTAAAGTACCCCATATGTATTTCAGAGGAAGTCTTCATTGAAGTAGAATATTTATATGTACCTATAGATTTTTTAATCTTTTAGATGGAAGAGGGTACGTGCACCCCCATTATTCTTGGGAGGCCATTCTTGGCCATCGCTGGGTGCCATACACATGTTAAAACTAGCAAGTTGTCTTTTGATGTGAATGATCAACATGTGGAATTTAACTTGATCAAAGCTTTTAAATTTTCTTCTACCTTTAGTGAGTGTCATCGAATTGATATAGTGGATAGTTTGGCACAAAAGACCATTTCTAATAATGATTCTCATGATACACTTGAGTATTGTTTATTAGATGACGGTACTACTCGAGATGAAAACCCAAAAGTAGTAATGTGTGCTAAATTCCTGGAAGCTTCTCCGCTAGTTAGCCCAACTTTTGCATGATGGAATTGCTAGTGCATGACGAAGCATCCTGAATAGATGAGGAATGTGCCCCTGAGGTAGAACGAAAACCTCTTCCTTCGTCTTTGAGGTGTGAGTTTCTTGCCCCGAATTCTACATATCATGTGATTGTGAAAGCGAATCTAAATGCATCTCAAGTTGACTCTTTACTAAGAATACTTAAATTGCATCGTAAAGCCATAGGATATACTATTGACGACCTTAAAGAAATTCACCCCTCTGTGTGTATGCATCGTTTTTTGATGGAAGATGATCATAAACCCTCAATTGAACACCAAAGGAGGTTGAACCCTTATATGTAAGATGTGGTAATGAAAGAAATTTTTCTTAAGGCAGGCATTGTCTACCTTATCTCTAATAGTAAGTGGGTAAGTCCCAACCATGTGTCCCTAAAAAGGGGGAATGATAGTTGTAAAAAATAAAAATAATGAACTTATACCTACTAGGACAATTATTAGTTAGTGTATGTGCACAGACTATATGAAATTGAATAAAACCACTCAGAAGGACCATTTTCCCCTACCTTTCATCGACCAAATGCTTAAAAGGGTGGCAAGAACTCTTATTTTTCGACTTAGATGGCTATTCATGATTCTTTCAAATCCCTATTCACCCTAGTGACCACTTTACTTGTCCATGCAATACATTTGCTTATAGGAGAATGCCATTTGGGCTGCGCAATGCCCCTACCACATTTCAACGATACATGATAGCTATTTTTTCTGATTTTATTAAAGGCGTGATGGAAGTCTTTATCAATGATTTTTTTAACATATGGTACAACTTTTGACTATTACTTGAATAATTTGTTTAAAGTCTTGCAAAGGTGTGAAGATATGAATTTGGTCTTGAATTTGAAAAAGTGTCATTTTGTGATACAGGAGGGGGTTATTTTAGGCCATATTATTTCAAATAGGGGCATTGAAGTTGACGAGACAAAGGTAGGGATAATTAAGAAATTACTACCACCTTCTTCTATAAAGGGTGCAAGGACTTTTCTTAGACACGTTGGTTTCTATTGATGATTCATAAAAGATTTTTTGAAAATTGCAAAACCTCTCACCCATTTGCTCGTCAAAGATTTGCCCTATGAATTTAATGAAGACTATTTAAGTGCATTTCACAGGTTGAAGGAGGCTTTGATTTCTGCCCCAATTGTATAGCCTCCGAATTTGGAGTTACCTTTTGAGGTCATGTGTGATGCTAGTGGGAGCCTTAGGCCATCTACTATCCAAGCCGGACTCTGGATGATGCTCAAAGGAATAATGTCACAGTTGAGAAAGAGTTCCTAGCTGTTGTGTCCGTATTTGATCAATTCTAAGTTGATCATTTTTACAGATTATGCCACATTAAAACATCTCTTAAAGAAGTCCAACTCTAAGCCTTGTCTCATTTGCTGGGTGTTTCCTCTCTAAGAGTTTGATTTGGAAATTCTGGACAAATCAGATCGTGAAAATATAGTTGTGGACCACTTATCTGGCTTAGCTCCCGAGGCTGCTCCAATAGAGGAACTTCCCATAAATGACTATTTTCCTGTTGACTAACTCCTTGCAGTATCTCCCCAAGCGGCACCATGATATGCTGATTTGGCAAATTTCAAAGTGTGTGGAGTTATCCCATCCGGGTTATCTTATCAACAACAAAAGACATTCCTTTCTAATACGAAATATTATGTGTGGGAAGAGCCTCTACTCTACAAGCTGTGTGGAGATAGAGTATAATAGAAGATGTTTGCCAAAAGATGGGGATCCTAGTATCCTTCACCAATGCCACACCTCAACTTATGTTAGACACTTTGGACTTGGCAACACTATAATTAAGGTGCTTCAAGCTGGTTTTTATTGGTCCACTCTCTTTAAATATGCAGGAACCTTCATTATGTGTTATGATAGATGCTAACGGTCGGGGAACATTTCCGAAAGGCATGACATGCCTCAAAGTGGGATTCTTGAGATAGAGCTTTTTGACATTTGGGAAATTGACTTTACAGGGCCATTTCCTCCTTCTCATAATAATCCTTATATCCTCGTGGCGGTTGATTATGTTTCCAAGTGGGTAAAAGCTATTGTCTCTCCTACTAATGTTTTCAAGGTGGTAATTAAGTTTCTTAAAAAGAACACATTTACAAGGTTTGGCACACCAAGAACTCTTTTGAGTGATAATGAGACTCATTTTTGCAACAAGCCACTTGAGTCCGTCTTAAAGAATTATGGGGTTTTTCATAAAATTGTTGTGCCCTATCATCCACAAACTAGTGATCAAGTTGAGTTATCTAATCGAGAGTTTAAAAGCATTTTGGAAAAAACAATCAACCAGACCCGGAAGGATTTGTCTAAAAAGCTTGACGATGCACTTTGGGCTAATCAAACTGCTTATAAAACTCCTTTGGGTACTACTCCATACCACTTAGTTTTCGAAAAATCTTGCCATTTGCTGGTTGAGTTAGAACAGAAGGCATATTGGGCAATTAGAACTTTAAACTTGAATCTTAAGGCGGCTAATGAGAAGAGGCTTTTTCAGTTGAATGAATTAGATGCGTTACGTCTTGAGGCCTATGAAAGCTCGAGAATTTATAAGGTAGGTACTAAGCACTGGCTTGCAAGCATATTATGAAGAAATGATTTGACGTAGGTGAGTCCGCCTTATTGCTCAATTCTAAGTTGCGGTTACTTTCGGGCAAGCTAAGATCTTGGTAGTCGGATGATAAGTGCTTTATATATACATTTTTTTAGGGCTATTTTGCCTAGTATTTAGGAGAATTCTGTGCTTAATGATGTTATTTACTCTCTTGTTCTCGATTTATGCTTGGGCATAGCTGTTTTATGTGTTTTGCAGGATTTTTAGTCTTTTTACCCAACATTTGACCTTTGATGCTGTGTTTTGACCCCCCTACGATCATCCACTTTGTGCCATGGCTGTAGAGTAAAGAAAGAGAAAACATCTGGATCCAGCACAGACCACGGTCAGACTGTAGTGAACCCCATGGACCGTGGGATGCCTCTAATTGTTGCCTCTTCATTTTTCCTTAGCTGGGTGGCTGAGATCAACTGAAATTTTTTTTATAAATAGTGATGTTCAGCAGCGAAGGAAGAGCGCTCTAAGACATCCCAAGCAAGCAAGCAAGTAGAATTAACCTAGTTTAGTTTAGTTTAGTTTCTCTCAAATTTTGTTCTTTGCTTAGTTTTGCGTGAGTTTTCAGTGTGAGAATTTTGATCCTGAGGAAGTTCTGAAGCCCTTGGTGAAGGCCATCACAGTCAAGTCCCTTCCACTCAAGATTTTGCCGATTTTTTTGGTTAGTTTATCTTTTTTCATGTCTTAGTAGTTTTCTTAGTCTAGAAATTTAGTATTTTGCAGAATTGTTATTGGATAATGAGTTGATTTAAAGAATTGTGCTTATTTTCATGATTGGTTTGATTTCGTTCTGATACGTAAGCGCACGGTGGCATTGTAGCAATCAAGGTTGATCCCATAGAGACTAGGTGAAACTACTGGGCTGTAATCCTTAAAAATTGCTAAGCGAATCAAAATTCAAATGGTTTCGAATTAATAATTTCTAATACACTAATTCTAAATCAATTAAAGAAAATTGCCTAAGAATTTTCGTAGTTATGAAAGGGAACTGAATCAAAATGTGCCTTTCTCTAATTGGTTAATTTTGAGAAATTGCAAATCTATAAGGAAATTCAGTCCATTCTTTTGAAATCAACCAATTTGCCTAAAATAAGCAAATGTTGCTCTTTCAAGCCAAGTTTTGATTACTTAATTCGAGTCCTCCTAACTTGACAATCTCTTTTTCGAGGTGATGCAACGATAGGTTCTAACAAGCAGTCAAACAATCAAATATCGTCTTTTAAATGTTCACTCGATTGTTTCAAGTGCGTGCAAGCAAATTTCGACTAAAAATCAACTCACAGCATATTAAACACTTGATGGAACGAAATCAAACCAATCATGAAAATAAGTACAATTGTATAGATTAAAACATGATTCAATAACAATTTTCACATACTAAATCCTTGGACAAAAATTAACTACTCACATATAAAAAAACGATTAAACAACTAACTTCTCCAAAATGGTAAATCTAAAGAGGAAAGAGAAGAGAAGAGAGCAGAATTGTTCGGCTAAAAATTGCGCTTGAATTTATCGATTCACCTCAACTCTATCTCACTCTCTCTCCAATCCAAACTAATTATAATCTACTAGAAGTGAGGAAAGGATTATAAGATGAGATGATAGGGTGTGTGCGAGGATTAGAGCCCTCTTTTTACAGTAAAATTTTGGAAGACGAATAGCCACACGTAATAATGAAATAATAACCACTAGGAAGTCGAAGAGCTTGCGAGAAAACAAAAAGCTTCATAGGAAATGAAGACACCACGGACCGTGGGACTCACCACGACCGACTATGGTGTCCACTGCCTCGACATTCTTTTGTTCTTCGATCTTCTATGGGCATGGAAACTTAGGGGTACCCGTGGAGAGTAAAAAATACACTCATTTATGGGCCAAATCTGGGGTCAAATGGTTCAGAAACCTACAAAACACAGAAAAGAACCATACTCGAGCGTAAAATGGGAAAAGGAGTATAAATTATAAAATAAAGCATATAATTTTCCCTAGAAATGCAGCAAAATGAGCCTAAAATGATACACGCTTTAAGCACTTGTCAAACTCCCCCATGTTTAAACTGTTGCTTGTCCTCAAGCAAACACTAGAGAAAATCAACCAGGGAAGATGCAATAGAACAACCTCTTTAAAATATGCAAACCATAGCATGTCATAAGCAAGAATAACAATCAACGGCAACCCCAACTATTGCGCAAAACATTTCAAAATCAGAAACAAAAGAAGGTTTTTGAAAAAGTATAAGGCCACATGCTAGATATCAAACTTGACCCTCCCAAAGAACCACAAAGCATATCATGCAAGTACATGGAATTGAGTAGAACCAAATGGACTAGTAGAACCTCACTTTTGGAAAATGTGAATCGCTCCCACTCATATGTTTGAAATATATCACAGGTTCACTCAAGACTCATTCCAAAGATGCAATCTACCATAGGCTTGACAAGACTCTCTAGTTCTCTGCCACTAAAATACAATGTGCATAAGACAATCAAAAGGACTTTATTTGAGTTGTAATTTGGGCTATAAGGGTTAAGGGAAAGGAGTGGACAAATGAATTTGAGCAATGTGGAGCTGCTTAGCCAAGTGACTAGGAAGCAACCAACAAAACACCAAGCAACTATGAAAATCACTAACACACCAAACCTAAAAAATACAATGAATATATCCCAATCAGTTACGTAGGAAATGAGTTGACAAAGAGGGAACACAAGCTATGTACGTATCTCATGCCAAACACTTAGTTTTTTTTTTTTTTTTTTGGCTTTTTTTCCTATGATTTTCTTTTTTTTCCCTCTTTTTTTCTCTTTTTTTGGTTTGCAACATGATTTTTTTCTTCTTGTACTTTTTCGTCTTCTACTTTTTTTCTTTTTTTGATTTTTTGTTCTTTTTCGGGAAATGAAAGGAAAATTGCATTACTGAAAGGCATAGGATCACTAACTATCAACTCATAATTGAATTTGTTTGTGTACAATCCAAACAAGAGGGAACCAAAGCAAATGCTCAATATCATCAATCCCTCAACAAACCAGCATACCAAAGCCGCCTTTAACTCTATTGCCCCCAAAACACCCACTACATACTTGAAGTGATACTCCATACACTTGGCATAAAGGTAGAAATATGTGTTTGGCCAATGGCTAATCACAACAAATATGGATATAAGCTCAAAGCGACGAGCAAAGGGGAAAAACATGTAATGCAAGGCCAGGCTATTTGGCTATATATGTGGTTAAAATATTCAAAGAAAGAAATGTCTCTATCATATAATCAACTTTGCACATGCTACTGTGATTTTGAACAAAAATCTAGGCAACTTCTAGAGATGCAACATGGAATAGTCACACACATGAAAGAAATTTGAGACTAAAAATAATGAACAGTCCAAATAAGGCTCAAAATCTCACGGGATATCTGCCAAAGTCTCAATGAGCTAACATAATGAATCCATGCACAAACATTAGTGCTAATGACTCTAGGGGTAACAAAGTTCTCAATCAAGATAAGGGTCAAAACAAGAGATATTTATAAAACCTTCATGAATTTTAGCACCAAAAGGGATTACACATCAAAAGATATTCAAAGTCATGAAAGCGATTTTCCCTAAACAAAAGCATCATTAGAGGTTATCTGAAGCCAATCCTCACCATCTCTATATGCAAATCTAAAATGCAAACAAAAAAATCAATTAAATGCAAAACACTAATGCAAAAAACAATGCATCGACAATTGTATTCTCTAATAAGTATGCAAACTAAGAATAAAAATTAAAAACATGGAGCTACCCTTCCCTCATGCTTAAAAAAATAATTATTATGCAAAGGAAAGAAAACTTAGAGAAGGGGAACAAAAGAAAACAATCTCACTAGGTTAGATGCAAAGTGCACCTAAGCTATGCGACCCCGTAATAACGGGGCACATGGAGCATCGGCCGCTCCATCACAATGTCAAGACTCGGCTCATGAAAGCAGATGCCGTCAACACACTAGAAAATACAAGGTAAAAGGCAATAACCAAAATCACACCAAAGACAACAAGTATCCTCTCAATCTTATCAAAGCGCATAGAAAACTCATAGAAAGGATTAAAGCATATAGTCAATGTGATTCTCCTAGGCAAGTCCTCTAGGCTTACACAGTAAGGATCTATGGAGGGATCATACCCTCTTAAGTGACCTAGGGACATATAATCTTGAACGTTTCCACCAAGCATACTAAATATATTATCCTTATAGCCCAAATCATTACGAGCATCACAAATCATAAGATTATCATTGAGTACATCTAAAGAGTACTCGGGGGAAGTGGAAGGTTGTGAACACGTAGGGGAAATATGGAAATGATCAAGAGATTGAGGAGAACACAATCATCAAAACCAAGGCTAGAAGACTCCTTATGCAAAAACACAATCATGACACCTCTCTAAAGGAGTGTTAACTATATTATGCACCACATCAAGAGTATCTTCCAACTCAAAAATGCATCAATAACATCAAGCCTAGCATCAAACCCAAAAGGCTCACCCACCTCGAGCCCTGTGCACCGAGATAAAGGGAATCATGAATCATGTAAGGATAGGACAACATCAGTGTTGTCCCAGATTGATACAAAGTCTGGTTGCACATAACATGCATAATAAGGACATGAATTCATATTATGGTCAGAAGAATTACACAAATCACACCAAAAATGGGCATAATACGATCTAGAATAGAATGCACAAGGATCAGGACATGAATATTTAGAAATAACAATAGCCTTCTAAAATTCAAATGAATCCCAAGCAATCCACTTAAGCAAATACCAAGCATCATCAATATTTTTACCATGAAAGCCCTAATACTCAGAAAGAGTTCAGGCTTCATTATTCACACCCTCATCAACAATGTCCAACTTTTCCTATTTATCAACACAACAACTACATTGAGCACGAAAAACATTTAAACGCTTAAAGTACCTCTAAAATAATTCATGCTCGAATTCGGGAAAATCGAAAATCACAATTGTTGTTTCTCAAAAATTCTTATTTTTTTAGTTTTTCAATTTTTTTGCTTTTTTTTCAAAGAAAAACAAATTGTTTAGTCAAACCTATCAGGAAAAATCCAATATTCGACACTAGTTCCTGACAATGGCGCTAAGAACTTGACATGCCCGCAAGCGCACGGTGGCGTTGTAGTAATCAAGGTCAATCCCACAGAGACTAAGTGAAACTACTGAGTTGTAATCCCCCAAGATATGCTAAGCGAATCAAAATTCAAATGGTTTTGAATTAACAATTTCTAATACACTAATTCTAAATCAATTAAGGAAAAATGCCTAAGAATTTTTGTAGTTATAAAAGGGAATTGAATCAAAATGTTAAACATGTGCCTTTCTCTAATTGGTTAATTTCGAGGAAATGCAATCTATACAGGAATTCAGTCTATTCTTTTAAAATCAACCAAATTTGCCTAAACTAATCAAATGTCGCTCTTTCAAGCTAATTTGACTTAATCCAAATTTAATATTTTCGAACACTTAATTCGAGTCCTCCAAACTTGACAATTTCTCTTTCGAGGCAATTCAATGATAGGTTCTAACATTCCAACAATCAAATGTCATTTATTGAATATTCACTTAATTGTTTTAAGTGTGCAAGCAAATTTCGGCCAAAAATCAACTCACAACATATCAAACACTTGATAGAACTAAATCAAACCAATCATGAAAATAAGAAAAATTGTATAGATTAAAACATGATCCAATAACAATTTTCACAAACTACTAAATCCCTAGACAAAAATTAACTACTCACATATAATCAAAGATTAAACAACTAACTACTCTAAAATGATAAATCTAAAGAGCAAAGAGAAGAGAAGAGAGAAGAATTGCTCAGCCGAAAATTGCACTTGAATCTATCGATCGCAAACCTAGGATGGAATCTTTTCAAGTCTTCACGTCAACTCTGTATCACTTTCTCTCTCTGTCTCTCTCTAATCTAAACAAATCCCAAACTGCTAGAAGAGACGAAAGGAGTACAAGATGAGATGATGGGGTGTGTGTGAGGATGAGAGCCCCCCTTTTTAAGGTAAAATTCTGGAAGACGAACAGCCACCTGTAATAATGGAATAATAACAGCTAGGAAGCCGAAGAGCTTGCGAAAAAACAAAAAGCCTCATAGGAAATGAAGGCACTACGGACTGGGGCACTCACGATGGACCAACCGTGTTGTTCACAACCTTGGCATTCTTCTGTTCTTCTTTCTTCGACGAGCATGACAACTCAGGGGTATCCGTGGAGAGTCAAAAATGCACTCATTTATGGGCAAAATCTGGTGTCAAATGGTTTGAAAATGTGCAAAACACAGAGAAGAACCATACCAGAGCATAAAATGCGAAAAGAAGTATAAATTATAACATAAAGCATATAATTTTCCCTTAAAATGTAGCAAAATGAACCTAAAATGATGTACACCTTAAGCACTTATCAAACTCCCCCATGCTTAAACTGTTGCTTTTTCTCAAGCAAACACTAGAGAAAACCGACCAGGGAAGATACGATGGAGCAACCTCTTTAAAATAGGCAAACCATAGCACATCATGGGCAAGAAGAACAATCAACGACAACCTGAAGTAGTGCACAAAAGATTTCAAAATCAAAAGGAAAAGAAAGTTTTCGAAAAAGTATAAGGCCACAAGCTTAATGTCAAACTTGATCAACCCCAAAAAAAATTATCAGGCAAGGACATGGAATTGAGTAGAGCCAAATGGACTAGTAGAATCTCACTTTTGGGAGATGTAAACCACACCCTCTCATGCGTTTGAAATATATCACAGGTTCACTCAAGATTCATTCCAAAGATGCAATCTACCATAGGCTTTACAAGACTCTCAAATTTTCTACCAGTAAAATGCAATGTGCATAAGACAATCACGAGGACTTTATTTGGGTTTTAATGTGGGCTATAAGGGTTAAGGGAAAGGAGTTGACAAATGAATTTGGTCAATGTGGAGCTACTTAGCCAAGTGACTAGGGAGCAGCCAACAAAACACCAAGCAACCATGAAAATCACTAACACTCCAAACGTCAAAAATACAATGAACATATCCCAATAAATTACATATGGAGTGAGTTGACAAAGAAGGAACACATGCTATGTACGTATCCCACGCCAAACACTTAGTCTTTTTTTTTTCCTCTTTTTTTTCTTTGTTTTTTGTTTGCAACATGATTTTTTTTCTTCTTGTGCATTTTCGCCTAATGCTTATTTTCCTTTTTTTTAATTTTTTTTCTTTTTGGGAAATGAAAGGAAAATTGCATTACTGAATGGCATAGGATTATTAACTATCAACTCACAACCAAATTTGTATACATACAACCCAAAGAAGAGGGAACCAAAGCAAATGCTCAATATCATCAATCCCTCAACAAACCAACATACCAAAGTCGTCCTAAACTCAATTACCCTCAAAACATCCACTACATACTTAAAGTGATGCTCTATAGACTTGGCTTAAAGGTAGAAATATGTGTTTGGCCATTGGATATAAGCTCAAAGGGGTTAGCAAAGGGGGAAAACATGTAATACAAGGGTAGGCTATTTGGCTATGTGGCTGAAATATTCAAAGAAAGAAATGTCTCTATCATATAATCAACTATGCATATGTTATTGTGATTTTGAGCAAGAATCTAGGCAACTTCTAGAGATGTAACATGAAAGAGTCACACGCATGAAAGAAATATGAGACTAAATATAATGAATAACCCAAATAAGGCTCAAAATCTCACGGGATATCTACCAAAGTCTCAATAAGCTCACATAATGAATCTATGTACAAACATTAGTGCTAATGACTCTAGGGGATGACAAAGTTCTCAATCAAGACAAGGGTTATATAAAACATTCACGAATTTTAGCACCAAAAGGGATTACACATCAAAAGATATTCAAACTCATGAAAGCTATTTGCCTAAACAAAAGCGTCATTGGAGATTATCTCAAACCAATCCTCTCCATCTCTATATGCAAATCTAAAATACAAGCTTAAAAATTAACTAAATGCAAAACAGTAATGCAAACAAAAAGAAATCGGAAACTATATGCTCTAACAAGTGCAAACTAATAACAAAAATGAAAAACATAAAGCTACCCATCCCCTATACTTAAACAAAGAGTTATTATGCAAAGGAAAGAAAACTTAGAGAAGGGGAACAATAGAAAATAATCTCACCAGGTTAGATACAAAAGTGCACCTAAGCTATACAGCCTCGCAATAACGAGACAAATGGAGAATCAGCCACTCCATCATGATGTAAAGACTCGGCTCATGAAAGCAGATGCCGTCAACACATGCAGAAGCTTATCAAACTCCCACGACCACAATTTAGAAAATACAAGATAAGAGGGAATAACCAAAATCACACCAAAGACAATAAGTATCCTATCAACCTTATCAAAGCGCATAGAAAAATCATAGAAAGGATTGAAGCATGTATTCCATGTGATTCTCCTAGGCAAGTCCTCCAGGCTTACACATTTAGGATCTATGGAGGGATCATAACCTCTTAAGTAACCTAGGGGCACATAATCTTAAACGTCCCCACCAAGCATACTAAATATGTTATCCTCATAGCCAAAATCGTTATTAGCATCACAAATCATAGGATTATCATTGGGCACATCTAAAGAATACTTGGGGGAAATAGAGGGTTGTGAGCACGTTGGGCAAACATGGAAATGATCAAGGGGATTGTGGAGAACAAAATCATCAAAACCAAGACTATGAGACTCCTCATGCAAAAATACATCGTGGCACCCCTCTAAAGGAGTGTTAAGTGGATTATGCACCACATCAAGAGTATCTTCCGACTTAAAACATGCATCAGCAACATCAAGCCTAGCATCAAACCCAAAAAGCTCACCCGCCTTGTGCCCCGTGCACTAAGCTAAATGGAAGGATAAATCATGTCCAGATAGGACAACATCAGTATTGTTCCAGGGTGATACAAAGTCTGGTTACACAGAGCATGCATAAAAAGGACATGAATTTATATTATGGTCAGAAGAATAACACAAATCACACCAAAAAGGGGCATAATATGATCTAGAATAGAATGCGCAAGGATCAGGAAATGAATATTTAGAAATAATAGTAGCCTTCACAAATTCAAATGAATCCCAAGCAATCCACTTAAGCAAATACCAAGCATCATCAATGAAAGCCCCTAATACTCTAAAAGAGTTTAGGTTTCATTATTCACACCCACATCAACAATGTTCGAACTTTCCCATTTACCAACGCAATAACTACATTGAGGAAGACAAACATTTAAACACTTAAAATACCTCCAAATAATTCATGCTCGAATTGGGAAAAATGGAAAATTGCCACTATTGTTTCTCAAAAATTCTTATTTTTTTAGTTTTTTAAATTTTTTTGGTTTTTTTTTTTCAAAGAAAAACAAAATGCAGCCTAGTCAAAGCTATAAGGAAAAACTCAATATTCGACGCTAGTCTCCGACAACGGCACCAAATACTTGATACAGCAGCAAATGCACGGTGGCGTTGTAGTAATCAAGGTCGATCCCATAGAGGCTAGGTGAAACTACCGGGTTATAATTCTTCAAGATATGCTAAGCGAATTAAAATTAAAATGGTTTCGAATTAACAATTCCTAATACACTAATTCTAAATAAATTAAGGAAAAATGCCTAGGAATTTTTATAGTTATGAAAGGGAATTGAATCAAAATGATAAACTGCTGCCTTTTTCTAATTGGTTAATTTTGAGGAATTGCAATCTATATAGAAATTCAGTCTGTTCCTTCAAAATGAACCAAATTTGCCTAAACTAAGCAAATGTCACTCTTTCAAGCTAATTTGACTAAATCCAAATTTGATATTTTCGATTACTTAATTTGAGTCCTCCCAACTCGACAATTTCTCTTTTGAGGTGATGCAACGATAGGTTCCAACAGGCAGTTCAATAATCAAATGTCGTCTTTTGAATGTTCACTCGATTGTTTCAAGTGTGCAAGCAAATTTCGGCCAAAAATCAACTCACAATGTATCAAACGCTTGGCTGAACGAAATCAAACCAATCATGAAAATAAGCACAATTGTGTGGATTAAAACATGATCTAATAACAATTTTCATAAACTACTGAATCCCTAGACAAAAATTAACTACCCACACATAATCAAAGATTAAACAACTGACTACTCTAAAATGATAAATCTAAAGAGGGAAGAGAAGAGAAGAGAAGAGAGACGCATTGCTCAGCCGAAAATGGCGCTTGAATCTATCGATCGCAAACCAAGGATAGAATCCTTGCAAGTCTTCACTTTAACTCTATCTCGCTCTCTCTCTAATCTAAACTAATCCTAGTCTACCAGAAAAGAGGAAAGGAGTATAAGATGAGATGATGGGCTGTGTGTGAGGATGAGAGCCCCCTTTTATAGTAAAATTCTGGAAAACGAACAGCCACCCGTAATAATGGAATAATAACCACTAGAAAGTCGAGGAGCTTGCAAGAAAATAGAAAGCCTCATAGGAAATGAAGACACCACCGACCGTGGGACTCACCACGGGCCGACTGTGGTGCCCACTGCCTTGGCATTCTTTTGTTCTTCTTTCCTTCACAGGTGTGGCAACTCGAGGGTATCCATGGAGAGTCAAAAACACACTCATTTATGGGCCAAATCTAGGGTAAATTGTTCAGAAACCTGCAAAAGACAGAGAGGAACCATACCCGAGCATAAAATGGGAAAAGGAGCGTAAATTATAACATAAAGCATATAATTTTCCCTAGAAATGTAGCAAAATGACCCTAAAATGATATACACCTTAAGCACTTATCAAACTCCCCCATGCCTGAACTGTTGCTTTTTCTAAGGCAAACACTAGAGAAAACCGACCAGGGAAGATGCAACGGAACGACCTCATTAAAATAGGCAAACCATAGCATGTCACATGCAAGAATAGCAATCAACGGCAACCTCAAGTGGTGCGCAAAAGATTTCAAAATCAGAAGAAAAAGAAAGTTTTCGAAAAAGTATAAGACCACAAGCTTAATATCAAACTTGATCACCCCTAAGGAACTACAACGCATGTCATGCAAGCACATGGAATTGAGTAGAGCCAAATGGACTAGTAGAACCTCACTTTTGGGAAATGTGAATCACCCCCACTCATGTGTTTAAAATATATCACAGGTTCACTCAACACTCATTCCAAAGATGCAATCTACCATAAGCTTGATATGACTCTCAAATTCTCTACCACTAAAATATAATCAAGGGGACTTTATTTGGGTTGGAATGTGAGCTATAAGGGTTAAGGGAAATGAGTGGACAAATAAATATTGGCAATGTGGAGCTACTTAGACAAGCGATTAAGGAGCAACCAACAAAACATGAAACAACTATGAAAATCACTAACACTCCAAACCTCAAAAACACAGTGAACATATCCCAATCAATTACATTGGAAATGAGTTGACAAAGAAGGAACACAAGCTATATACATATCCCATGACAAACACATAGTTTTTTTTTTTTTTGCTTTTTTTTAGTTCTTTTTTGCCTTTGTTTCCTACGATTTTCTTTTTTTTCCTTTTTTTTCTTTGTTTTTTTGGGAACATGATTATTTTCTTCTTGTACTTTTTCGTTTCTACTTTTTGTTCCTTTTTTTATTTTTTTCTTTTTTGGGAAATGAAAAGAAAATTACATTACTGAAAGGCATAGCATCACTAACTATCAACTCACAATGGAATTTTTATGTATGCAACCAAAATAAGAGGGAACCAAAGCAAGTCCTCAATATCATCAATCCCCCAACAAACCAACATACCGAGGCCGCCTTAAACTCAATTACCTCCAAAACACTCACTACATACTTGAAGTGATGCTTCGTAGACTTGGCTTAATTGTAGAAACATATGTTTGGCCAAGGGCTAATATAAAGGGATCACAACAAAATGGATATAAGCTCAAAGGGGATAGCAAAGGGGAAAAGCATATAATACAAGGGCAGGCCATTTGGCTATGTGGCCAAAATATTCAAAGAAAGAAATAACTCTATCATATCATCAACTATGCACATGCTATTGTGATTTTGAACAAGAATCTAGGCAAGTTCTAGATATGCATCATCGAAGAGTCACACATATGAAAGAAAAATGAGACTAAATATAATGAATAGTCCAAATAAGGCTCAAAATCTCACGAGATTTCCACCAAAGTCTCAATAAGCTCAAATAATGAATCCATGTACAAACATTAATGCTAATGACTCTAGGGGGCAACAAAGTTCTCAGTCAAGACAAGGGTCAAAACAAGAAATATTTACAAAACCTTCACAAATTTTAGCACCAAAAGGGATTACACATCAAAAGATATTCAAACTCATAAAAGCTATTTTGCCTAAAGAAAAGCATCGTTGGAGGTTATCTCAACCCAATCCTCACCATCTCTATATGCAAATCTAAAAATGAACTAAATGCAAAACACTAAGGCAAATAAAAAGAAATCGAAAACTATATGCTCTAACAAGTATGCAAACTAATAACAAAAATGAAAAACATGAAGCTACCGTTCCCCCATGCTTAAACAAAGCATTATTAAGCAAAGGAAAGAAAACTTAGAGAAGGGGAACAAAGGAAAACATTCCCACCAGGTTAGATGCAAAGTGCACCTAAGCTATGCGGCCTCATAATAACTGAGGCACATGGAGCATCAGCCACTCTATCACGATGTCAAGACTCGGCTCATGAAAGCAGATGCCGTTAATATGGGAAGGAGCTTATCAAACTCCTGGGACCACAATTTAGAAAATACGAGGTAAGAGGCAATAACCAAAATCACACCAAAGACAACAAGTATTCTCCTAACCTTATCAAAGCCTATAGAAAAATCATTGAAAGGATTACACAGTAAGGATCTATGGAGGGATCATACACTCTTAAGTGACCTAGGGACACATAATCATGAACGTTCCCACCAAGCATACTAAATATATTATTCTCATAGCCCAAATCATTATTAGCATCACAAATTATAGGATTATCATTGGGCATATCTAAAGAATACTCGGGGAAAATAGAGGGTTGTGAACATGTAGGGAAAACACGGGAATGATCAAGGGGATTGGGGAGAACACAATCATCAAAACCAAAACTAGGAGACTCCTTATGCATAAACACATCATGACACCCCTCTAAAGTAGTGTTATCTAGATTATGCACTACATCAAGAGTATCTTCCGACTGAAAACTTGCATCAACAACATCACGCCTAGCATCAAAACCCAAAAGGCTCACCCACCTCGAGGCCGGTGCACTGAGCTAAAGGGAAGGATAAATCATGTACGGATAGGACAACATCAGTATTGTCCCAGGGTGATACAAAGTCTGGTTGCACATAGCATGTATAATAACAACATGAATTTATATTACGATCAGAAGAATTACACAAATCACATCAAAAAGGGGCATAATACGATCTGGAATAGAATGCACAAGGGTTAGGAAATGAATATTTAGAAATAATAGTAGCCTTCTCAAATTCAAATGAATCCCAAGCAATCCACTCAACCAAATACCAAGCATCATCAATATTTTTACCATGAAAGCCCCAACACTCTAAAAGAGTTCGGGTTTTATTATTTTCACCCTCATTGACATTGTCCAAACCTTCCCATTTATAAGCACAATAGCTACATTGAGCGAGAAAAACATTTAAATGCTTAAAATACCTCCAAAATAATTCATGCTTGAATTGGGGAAAATGAAAAAGTGGCATTGTCGTTTCGCAAAAATTCTTATTTTTTTAGATTTTCAATTTTTTTGGTTTTTTTCCAAAGCAAAACAAAATGCCTAGTCAAACCTATCAAAAAAAACCTGATATTCAATACTAGTCCCCGGCAATGGCGCCAAAAATTTGATACGGCCGCAAGCGCACGGTGGCGTTGTAGCAATCAAGGTCGATGCCACAGAGACTAAGTAAAACTACTGAGTTATAATCCCTCAAGATATGCTAAGCGAATCAAAATTCAAATGGCTTCGAATTAACAATTTCTAATACACTAATTCTAAATCAATTAAGAAAAAATGCCAAGGAATTTTCGTAGTTATGAAAGGGAATTGAATCAAAATGATAAACTGGTGCCTTTCGCTAATTGGTTAATTTTGAGGAATTGCAATCTATACAGAAATTCAATCTATTCCTTCGGAATGAACCAAATTTGCCTAAACTAAGCAAATGTCGATCTTTTGGGCTAATTTGACTAAATCCAAATTTAATATTTTCGATTACTTAATTCGAGTCCTCTCCGCTCAACAATTTCTCTTTTGAGGCGATGCAACGATAGGTTCTAACAGGCAGTTGAATAATCAAATGTCGTCTTTTGAATGTTCACTCGATTGTTTCAAGTGTGTAAGCAAATTTAAGCCAAAAATCAACTCACAACGTATCAAACATTTGGTAGAATGAAATCAAACCAATCATGAAAATAAACACAATTGTATAGATTAAAACATGATCTAATAACAGTTTCCACAAACTACTAAATCCCTAGACAAAACTTAACTACTCACACATAATCAAAGATTAAACAACTAACTACTCTAAAATGATAAATCTAAAGAGGAAAGAGAAGAGAAGAGAGAAGAATTGTTCAGAAAAAATCACGCTTGAAGCTATCGATCGCAAACTTGGGATGGAATCCTTGCAAGTCATCATTTTGACCCTATCTCACTCTCTCTCTAATCTAAACTAATCCTAATCTACTAGAAGAGAGGAAATGAGTATAAGATGAGATGATGAGGTGCGTGCGTGGATGAGAGCCCCCCTTTTTATGGTAAAGTTCTGGAAGACGAACAGCTATGCATAATAATGGAATAATAACCGCTAGAAAGTCGAAGAGCTTACGAGCAAACAAAAAGACTTGCAGGAAATGAAGACACCACAGATCGTGGGACTCACCACGGATAGACCGTAGTGTCGGCTACCTCAGCATTCTTTTGTTCTTCTTTCTTCCACGAGGGTGGCAACTCGGGGATATCAATGGAGTGTCAAAAATACACTCATTTGTGGGCCAAATCTGGGGTCAAATGATTCAGAAACCTACAAAACACAGAAAAGAACCATACCCGAGTATAAAATGAGAAAAGAAGTATAAATTATAACATAAAGTATACAATTTTTTTTAAAAATACAGCAAAATAACCCTAAAATGATATGCACTTTAAGCACATATCATGTTCTATCAAGTGTTTGATATGTTGTGAATTTATTTTTACCTAAAATTTACTTGCACAATCAAGTGAACATTCTAAAGACGACATTTGGTTGTTGGACTGCTTAAATAGACTTAGCATAACTTCATCTTGAAAGAGCAATTTATATGTTTGGAGGGCTAATAAGTACTCGAATATATTAAACTTGGATTAAGTCAAATTAGTTTGAAAGAATGATGTTTACTTAGTTTAGGCAAATTTGATTGATTTCGAAAGAATATATCAAGTTTCTTGATAAGATTGCGATTCCTCGAAATTAACCAATTAGAGAACAGCTTATTCCTTTTGATCTAATTCTCTTCCATAACTGTAAAAATTCCTAGACGCTTTTCTCTTATTGATTTAGATAAGTTTATTTGCAGCAGTTAATCGAATACATTTGAAATAGAGTTTTGCTTAGCATATTCTGACAAGACTAGGCTCAATAGATTACTTTAGTCCCTAAAGAACGATATCTTTTATCCATACTACGAATACCCGTGTGCTTGTGACAGTGTCGTATCAAGTTTTTGTCGCCGTTGCCGGTGACTAAATTGCTAACTATTGAGTATTGTCTTACGAACGTGACTAAGCATTTTTATTATTTTGTTCTGTTTTGTTTTCTTGTTATTTTTCCTTTTCCTGTTTAATTGCGCTGGTAGTGTTGGTGAAAGTGCTCGCACGAATTTCTCCTAGTTTATGCAAAGTCGAATTTTATACGAGCCCGATCCAGAGATTGAGAGGACTTTTCGCTTAGGGAGGAGAAAGCAAAGGATCGAAGAACAAAGGTGCGAGGCAAAAAGGAATCCAAACATGGCGTGTGAAGAAAGAAGGACCGTTTGTGATTTCGTTACCCCCGGAGTCCAAGGGATCGCCTCAAGCATAGCTCGGCCTACAGTGGATGCCAACAACTTTGAACTCAAGCCAGCATTTATTTCCATGGTGTAACAATCTTAGTTCGGTAGAGCCCCTTTGGAAGACCCAAATCTACACCTCTCGGTCTTTTTAGAGGGGTGCAATATGCTAAAGTTAAACGGAGTCTCCAGTGATGCGATCCGCCTGCGCTTATTCTCTTTTTCATTGACGAATAAAGCGAGGGCTTGGTTGCACTCTTTGCCGTCTCGTTGCAAAACTACTTGGGATGAGTTGATAAGAGATTTCCTCGCCAAATTCTTCCCTCCAAGCAAGACAGGGAGCCTGAGAAATCAAATCACCAACTCTCTGCAAAAAGAGGATGGAATGCTCTATGAAGCCTGGGAGCATTTTAAAGATTTACTACGTTTATGACCCCTTCATGGTCGTCAGCACTGGATGATTATCCATGCCTTTTATAACGGTGTATCCCAAGTTGTGAGGTCCGCTATTAATGTGGCGGCAGGAGGAACTTTAATGAGTAAGACCAAGGGTGAAGCCTATAATCTTATTGAGGGGATGGCGCTTAATAACTTTCAATGGTCCACTGAAAGAGTCTAACCCCGGCGGGTTGACTGTAAGCTTGAAGTTGATGCTTTTACTTTACTTTTTGCTAAAGTAGATGCCATGACTAAAAGACGAGACCAACTGAATGTTAATGCTGTAAACTCTAGTGCCCCCTTCCCCTTGTGAGATATGTTTTTCAATTGAGCATATATCTTTGAACTGTTATGTTGGGAGTCCTTTTTCCCAGGACCCTAATGAAGTTAATTTTGTTCAAAATTTTAATCTGAGACCGACCAATGACCCTTGCTCTATTACCTATAATCCATGTTGGAAGAATCATCCAAATCTCTCTTATAGGTCGAATCTAAACACTGTGAATATGCCCCCTATAAATACTAGAGTACCCCCTAGTTTTCAAAGATTCCCATTCCCATCTTAGATGCCCCAAAAGTCAGTTTTAGAGCTAATGATGGAAAACATGCTTATGGCGTAATAGAAACAACATGAGTACATTAAGCAATTAGCCTCAAAGGTTGATGTCCTTACAACTCATAATAGGATATTAGAGGCCCAGATTGCCCAGAAAGCTACTTTTTCATCTGTGCCCCCAGATAGACTTCCCAGTAAGCCTGAACCCAACCCTCGTGAGCATTGTTGCTGTGTTACCATGAAAGAGAATGAAAAGGACTAAACTAACTCTGAGGAAGTACTAAAGGAACAAGGTAGAGAGAGAACTGTGGCTGGTAGTAAAGAGAGTAACTATGGCGGCAAGACTGCCACATTTGCAGAGAATGACTCTATTCAGATCCCTACCATTTTTCCCCCTAAGCCTCCTGACCTAGGTAGTTTTTCTATGCTATGCATTATAGGAAAGGTAGAAATTAAGAGAGGGCTATGTGATTTAGGTGCAAGTATCAGCATAATGTCCGACTCTTTATTTCATAAGCTACACCGAGGACCATTACTAGCCGCCCCCTTTTCTCTACAGTTGGCTAATGGTTCAGCCCATAGGCAGGTTGGAAGATGTGTCAGTCAATATAGGAGACATTTGGGTATTAGAAGACTTCATTGTAGTCGATATGCCTTAAACTGATGATGCCCAAATTATCCTAGGTAGGCCATTTTGGCAACAGTTGGTTGCCACATTGATGTGAGAGAGGGTCGTATTTCTTTTGAGGCAGAGGGGAGGTTTACTGTGTTTAGCCATAGGAAGGAGGAGCGGTTTCTTCTCATTCTTCTATATTGGATGCATTACCCCTTTCCCCTGAGTATGATATGGAGGATGTCTTGAATGATGAAGATCCTCCTCATTCTAAATGGATTTCATATGAGGACCCTGGCCAAGGGTATGTCAGGGTAGAGTTTTCTGCTCCTATGCCACCTAACAAGCCCGAGGTTGAGACCCTACTTCTAATGATTCTTCGATAAGTAAGTATTATAGGTTTACGCGAGTTGTTCACTCTATGCTCCCTTTGGAAGGTATGAATGTTGATTTTAATGTAAGGGTTGAGCCAGTTGATGATACCCCACCTGATGGGCTAAGAAAGCGATTTGTTTTATATGTGGATAGTGCCTTATGGCATTAAGTTATGAAGACGAAGGACCTGCAGCCAGAATTGTTAAGATGGTACCTTCAACTGAAGAAATTTGACTTTGTGGTTCGCAATAAGGATGATCTAGACCAAGCCCAGAACAAGGGCAAAGCTCTTAACCTTAAGAGAATGCTTTTTGGGAGGCAACCCAAGCTTTCTTTTTCTTTCTTTTTATAGTTTTGATTTTTTATTAATTTTAGTTGTTATAGAAAAAAAAAGAAAAAAAAGAGATTTTATTAATATATAAATATATGAATAAAATGTTGGCACCATGGTCAGGTAAACCAGAAATATGACCATGAGGTGCCAACCTTAAAAAAAAAAAAAAATAGAAAAAAACCGATGAGTAGCAGACACCACGAACCATCCGTGGTGAGCCCTATGGTCCGTGGTGGGCTGCTACGGGCCGCGGTCTACGTTTTTGACTATGGTGTCGTTTACCTTTCCCCTCATTTTATCTTGTTCACTCGACACTTTCTCTTTCTTCCTCCCTTCTCTCTCTCTAAAACGTCCATAACCAACACCTTCCATCTCGCTTAAATCTTCTCCATTTTTCTTCATTTTTACACCAAATTCCTTTCGTTCACTTAATCTCTGCGTTTCATCCATAAGTTCTCATCTCTTTTCTTCTTCTTCTTCAAAATTCATTTCTCCCCTATTCATCCACCATACCCATCCTTTTCTCTCTCTAATTCTTTACATTTTTACTTATTTTCTTCAATTTTCTAGGTTTTCGTTCCTATTTTTCGTTTTACTTTTGTTTTTGGTTAGGTTTTGCAACCATGGCACCAAACAAAAGGAAAAGGAGCACCAAGGAGGTTGGTTCATCAAGTCAAGCACCACCCCAACCTCAAAGGACATCCAGAATGTCAACCACTGCGTGTGCTAGAGGTAACATTCTTCACCCTCTTGGTTTGACTCGTCCTGATCTTGTTGCTAGATATAATTGTTTGAATGAATGTGTAGTAGTAGCAACTAGACATTATGATGAGGATTTGTTACCCCGATTGGGAATATTGGATGATATTTATTGGTTGTTTGTTAGAGGTGGTATGAGCATTGGTTGTTTGTTAGAGGTGGTGTGAGCTAGTTTTTAGAACTCAAAGGGCATATATAGGGACCTGACCTTAGAATTTCTAAGTACACTCCATGTCGAGGTCACTAGAGGGCCTCAATGCCAAACTGGATATATATCGTTTTATTTGAAGGGTCAATTGTATGAACTGAACTTAGATACCTTCAATAGTATTTTTGGTTTTCCACCTAGCATGGATATACTGAGTCGCCAAGTCCCATGTGAATTCAGCCTGAGTCCATTTTGGGGTGAACTTTCGGGGAGTGTTAGGTATAGTACCAGTTCATCGAAACGCATACATATTAGGAACCCCTACACTAGAGTAGCTCAGCATATCCTTCCTTGTTCCCTGTTTGCCCAGGATGATAGTTTGAATGTCCCGAGGCTTTCTGAGTTGTACTTTCTGTCCTGTATGCTTGATGGTGTCCAACTTGACCCAGGTTCATTCCTAGCTAGCCTATTGCATAGTGTTGCCATTAGCACTAATGGTAGGATAGTCATTGGTGGAATAATAACTACTATTGCTAGATTCTTGGGTGTTGAGCCCGATCCTGAGGATAAAGTTTCTTGGTCTGAGAGGCTTGATCAAGCTGCTTTTGAAATTATGAACTTTTGTGAAGTTGAGGCTGGCCGTTTGTGTTGGATTTACCCTAGGGACTGGCGTTTGCCGCTTCCTAATGTCGATCATACTACTTTGCTTCACCGAGGCAACCTTTATTGGGTACCTGGTGATGACGAGGTTGTTTGACCTATACCCCACCAACACCCCTCACTCTAGTCAAGCAGGACCTAGTTCTTCCTCTTAACCACCTCACCTCAGTATTCTGATACCTAAGACACCCTTAGGTCCGTTTAAGAGGAGCAAGTTTCCCTCCGAGCCTTTGTAGCTTCAGAGAGCGCCGCTCTTCGGGACTTTGTCCGAGAGCGCCGCTCTTAGGGACTTTGTCCAAGAGTGCCGCGATGAGCTTCGTGGGTTGCTTGCTTCCCAGACCCAATAGTACCAAGACTACAGGGCATGTCTAGAGACCTGGCAAGATTGGCATATCTCCTATGAACAACCACCTTATCCTCCTCCAACTCCTCCTCTCTGATTATAATTTTTGCTACTCCGCCTTCCTTTTTATTATGATGTGCCCACATTAAGGGCAATGTGCGATTCAACCATGGGGGAGTTAGTTATTATATTTGACATCTGATGGTTTTTTTTTTTTGTGTTTTTTTTTTTTTTGGGGGGCTTTGTATATATTTTAGTGGTAGTTTTTCTAGTTTTTGTTTTAGTTGTGTTTTAGTAGTGCATTTAGTATTCTTCTAGGTTGCATTTTAGTTTCTTTCTTCTGCTAGTTTCTTTTGCATTTTAATTTGCATTGTTCGTAGTAGCACCCAAAAAAAAAAAAAAATCCTCCGATGATGATCTTTGTAGATTTAGTAGCTTTCTTTGGTTAGTTTGATAATTTGATTCGCCCAGATTGTGCATAAAAGTTTGCGAATGAATTTTCAAACTAAATTCCATGTCTTGACCATATGTTAAATGCGAATTGATTTTTCCCCGTAAGTCTTTACATGAAATTTTGGCATGTATGAGCTAGTAAGCTACTTTTAACTATGGCAGATGTCTCATCAGACTCTGAGCTTTTGGAGACTGTTTATCATTGTTAGTCTCATATTTTCTTTCATGTGTGACTCTTCCTTTACGTCACTTCTCTAGGACTTACCTTGATTCTCATTCAAAATCACATTTCGCATACGCATTTAGGCAATATGATTGAGGCATTTTTCTTTCTTTGATTTATTTGGAACCCACGGCCAAATAGCCACCCTTGTTGCGTATTGTATCCCTTGTTAGCCCCTTTGAGCCTACAATCGTTTTTCTTGATATGAATGCCTACTTTTAGTCCATGAGCAAATACTTGTCTTACCTTTAAGCCAAGGCTAGAAGAGCATTACATTTTTTTACATCAAGTTTGATAGGGCTTTAGCAAGGTGGACTGTTATTCTCTTTAGTGAATTTCGGTTGCTTGGTGCAGGGATGCAAACATTTGATAAATCCTTTATTTCATTATGTAAAGTTCATAGAAGAGTTCGATTTTAAAGTTCGTTATGGAATTCCCTTGGCTATTCCTCTTTGGAAAAAAAGAAGAGAATTGAACAACAAAAAAAAAAAAAGAGGAAGAAAGGAAAAGGAAAAAGGTTCGCTATGTAAGGTATTTGTGATTTTCGACTCTATCTCTTTTCATTTAGGATTTATTTTGTTGATGACTTGATATAGTTCGAAAAGGATGCAGTATGATGCATTGGAATTGTTTAAGCTCTTAATCTATGGCTTTTAGCTCTTCATTTCCAAAAATATTTGTTCCCCTCTTACCTTTACCCTAAGCCACGTTACATCCCTGTGAAATTCCTCATGATTGTTTAGTGTATTTGCATTTTACTGGTGGCGAATTTGAGAATCTTGTCAAGCATATAGTAGATTTGTGTCCAAGGAATGAGAATTGAGAGAACCTTTATATATATACATTGTCAAACACATGAGCGCTAAATGCCACAAAACTATAGTGAGGTTGTACCGGCCTTGCTAGTCTTACTCATTTCATATGCTAGAATGATTGTATTTGATAATTTGGAGGGTGATTGGTTCAAGTTTTGCATTATGGTCTATAAAACGTTTTTGAAATTTCATTCTCTATTATGTTTGTTAGTGATATTTTTGCAACTTTTTGGGCTACCTTTGGATCATCCTTGCCATTTGAATGTTATCTATGTCTATCCTAAAGAGGCTGTGTATATCTTTAATCCTTGCATTGCTTGAGGACAAGCAACAGTTTAAGTATAGGGAAGTTTGATAAGTGCTTTATATGTACATCTTTTTGGGGCCGTTTTGCCTCGTTTTTACGAGAATTTTGTGCTTAATGATGTTATTTACTCTCCCATTCTCGACTTATACTTGGGTGCAGTTGTTTTTTGTATTTTGCAGGATTTTTAGACTTTTTACCCAACATTTTCCCTTTGATGGCTATGTTTTGACCTCTACCACGGTCATCCATGTTTTGCCATGACCATAGAGCAAAGAAAGGGCAAAAATCGGGATCCAGCACAGACCATGGTCAGACCGTGGTGAACCCCACAGACTGTGGTATACCTATAACTGTTGCCTCTTCGTTTTCCCTCGGTTGTGTGGATGAGATCAATCGGAATTTTCTATAAACAGTGACGTTTAGCAGTGAAGGAAGAGCACCCCAAGGCATCCCAAGCAAGCAAGCAAGTAGAATTAGCCTAGTTTAGCTTAGTTTAGTTTCTCTCAAATTTTGTTCTTTACTTAGTTTTGTGTGAGTTTTGAGTGTGAGAGTTTTGATCCTGAGGCGGTTCTGAGGCCCTTGGTGAAGGCCATCTCAGTTAAGTCCCTTCTGCTCAAGATTTCGCTAATTTCTGTGGTTAGTTTATTTTTGATCATGTGCGAGTAGTTTTCTTAGTCTAGGAATTTAGCAGTTGGTGGAATTGTTATTGGATCATGTTTTCATTTAATGAATTGTGCTTATTTTCATGATTGATTTGATTTCATTCTATCAAGTGTTTGATATGTTGTGAGTTGATTTTTGGCCAAAATTTATTTGCACTTAAAACAATCGAGTGAATATTCAAAAGACGACATTTGGTTATTGGATTGCTTGAATAGACTTAGCATAACTTCGTGTTGAAAGAGCGATTTATATGTTAGCAGGGCTACTAAGTGATCGAATATATTAAACTTGAATTAAGTCAAATTAGTTTGAAGAAACGATGTTTGCTTAGTTTAGGCAAATTTGATTGATTTCGAAAGAATAGATCAAGTTTCTTGATAAGATTGTAATTCCTCGGGTTTAACCAATTAGAGAACAGCATATGTTTTTTCATTTTGATCCAATTCCCTTGCATAACTGTGAAAATTCCTAGACGTTTTTCTCTTATTGATTTAGACAAGTTTATTTGCTGTAGTTAATCGAATCCATTTGAAATAGAGTTTTGCTTAACATATTCTGACAAAACTAGGCTCGATAGATTACTTTAGTCCCTGAGGAACGATATCTTTTGTCTATATTACGAACACCTGTGCACTTGCGGCAGTGTCATATCAAGTTTTGGCACCGTTGCTGGGGACGAAATTGCTAACTATTGAGTATTGTCTTACGAACGTGACCAAGCATTTTTATTATTTTGTTTTGTTTTGTTTTCTTGTTATTTTTCTTTTCCCTGTTTAATTGCGCTGGTAGTGTTGGTGAAAGTGCTCGCAGAAATTTTTCCTAGTTTATGCGAAGTCTGATTCTGTACGAGCTCGATCCAGAGATTGAGAGGACTTTTCGCTTAGGGAGGAAAAAGCAAAGGATCGAACAACAAAGGAGCGAGGCAAGAAGGAATTCAAACATGGCGGGTGAAGAAAAAGGACTCTTTATGATTTCGTTACCCCTGGAGTCCAAGGGATCGCCTCAAGCACAGCTCGGCCTACTGGGGATGCCAATAACTTCGAACTCAAGCCAGCACTTATTTCCATGGTGCAACAATCTTAGTTCGGTAGAACCCCTTTGGAAGACCCGAATCTACACCTCTCGGTCTTTTTAGAGGCATGTGATACACTAAAGTTAAACGGAGTCTCCAGTGATGTGATTTGCCTGTGCTTATTCCCTTTTTCATTGAGGGATAAAGCGAGGACTTGGTTGCACTCTTTGCCGTCTGGTTGCATAACTACTTGGGACGAGTTGACAAGAACTTTCCTCGCCAAATTCTTCCCTCCAAGCAAGACAGAGAGCCTGAGAAATCAAATCACCAACTTCCTGCAAAAACAGGATGGGACGCTCTGTGTTTGTGAAGCCATCATGGTCTTCAGCACTGGATGATTATCCAGGCCTATTATAACGATGTGACCCAAGCTGTGAGGTCCACCATTAATGCGGCGGGTGGAGGAGCTTTAATGAGCAAGACCGAGGACGAAGCCTATAACCTCATTGAGGAGATGGCGTTTAATAACTTTCAATGGTCCACTAAAAGAATCCAACCCAGGCGGGTTGGCTGTAAGCTTGAAGTTGATGCTTTTACTTTACTTTTTGCGAAAGTAGATGCCATGACAAAAAGACTAGACCAACTGAATGTTAATGCTGTAAACTCTAGTGCCCCTTCCCATTGTGAGATATGTTGTTCAATTGAGCATATATCTTTGAACTGTCATGTTGGGAGTCCTTTTTCCTAGGACCCCGATGAAGTTAATTTTATTCAAAATTTCAACCTGAGACCGACCAATGACCCTTACTCTGTTACCTATAATCCATGTTGGATGAATCACCCAAATCTCTCTTATACGTCGAATCCAAACACTGTGAATATGCCGATTATGAACGTTAGAATACCCCCTGGTTTTCAAACGACCCCATTCCCTTCTCAGATGCCCCAAAAGTAAGATTTAGAGCTAATGATGGAAGACATGCTTATGGCACAACAGAAACAAAATGAGTAAATTAAGCAATTAGCCTCAAAGGTTGATGTGTTTACAACTTATAATAGGATGTTAGAGGCCTAGATTGCCTAGAAAGCTACTTTTTCATCTGTGCCCCCAGATAGACTTCCCAGTAAGCTTGAACCCAACCCTCATGAGCATTGTAACTGTGTCACCATGAAAGAGAATGAAGAGGACTTAACTGACTCTAAGTAAGTACCAAAGGAAGAAGGTAAAGAGATAACTATGGCTGGTAGTAAAGAGAGCAACTATGGTGGCAAGACTGCTACATTTGTAGAGAATGACTCTATTCAGATCCCTACCATTTTTCCCCCTAAGCTTTCTGACCTAGGTAGTTTCTCTACCCCATGCATTATAGGAAGGGTAGAAATCGAGCGAGGGCTATGTGACTTAAGTGCAAGTGTTAGCATAATGCCCTACTCTTTATATCATATGCTACACTAAGGACCGCTACTAGCCGCCGCATTTTCACTACAGTTGGCGGATGGTTCTACAACGCAGCCCATAGGCAGGTTGGAAGATGTGTCAATCAATATAGGAGACATTTGGGTGTTAGAAGACTTCATTGCAGTTGATATGCCTGACACTGATGATGCCTAAATTATCCTAGGTAGGCCCATTTTGGCGATAGTTGGTTGCTATATTAATATGAGAAAGGGTCGTATTTCGTTTGGGGCAGAGGGGAGGTTTACTGTGTTTAGTCGTAGGAAGGAGGATGCGGTTTCTTCTCATTCTTCTATATTGGATTTATTACCCGTTTCCCTTGAGTATGATATGGACGATGTCTTGAATGATGAAGATCCTCCTGATTCTGAATGGATTTCATATGAGGACCCTAACTAAGGGTGTGTCAAGGTAGAGTTTTCTGCTCCTATGCCACCTAACAAGCCCGCGGTTGAGACCCCTTCTTTTAATGATTCTTTGATAAGTGAGTATTACAGGTTTGTATGAGTTATTCACTCTATGCCCTCTTTAGAAGGTATCAATGTTGATTTTGATGTAAGTGTTGAGCTAGTTGATGATAGCCCGTCCGATGGGCCAAGAAAGTGATTTGTTTTATATACGGATGGTGTGTTATGGCACAAAGTTATGAAGAGGAAGGACTTGCAGCCAGAATTATTAAGATGATACCTTCAACTGAAAAAGTTTGACTTTGTGGTTCGCGATAAGGCTGATCCGGACCAAGCCTAGAACAAGGGTTAAGCTCTTGACCTTAAGAGAGCGCTTCTTGGGAGGCAACCCAAGCTTTGTTTCTCTTTCCTTTTTATAGTCTTGAGTTTTTATTAATTTTAGTTGTTATAGAAAAAAAAGAAAAAAAATATAGAAAAAAAATATAAATATATGAATAAAATGTTGACACCATGGTCAGGTAAACCAGAAATATGACCATGAGGTGCCAACCTTAAAAAAATAGAACAAAATCGAGTAGTAGCAGACACCACGAACCGTCGATGTTGAGCCCTACTGTCCGTGGTAGGCTGCTAAGGGCCACTGTCTATGTTTTGGCCTGTGGTGTCGTTTCCCTTTCCCCTCATCTCATCTTCTTCACTCGACACTTTCTCTTTCTTCATCCCTTCTCTCTCTCTAAAACCTCCATAACCAACACCTTCAATCTCCCTTAAATCTTCTTCATTTTTCTTCATTTTCACACCAAATTCCTTTCTTTCACTTAATCTCCGCAATTCATCCACAAGTTCTCATCTATTTTCTTCTTCTTTTTCAAAATTCACTTCACCCTCATTCATCCACCATACCTATCCTTTTCTCTCTTTAATTCTTCACGTTTTCACCTATTTTCTTCAATTTTCTAGGTTTTCGTTCCTATTTTTTGTTTTAGTTTTGTTTTTGGTTAGGTTTTGTAACCATGGCACCAAACACAAGGAAAAGGAGCACCAAGGAGGTTGGTTCCTCAATTCAAGCACCACTCTAACCTTAAAGGTCATCCAAAATGTCAAGGAATGCGCGTGCTAGAGGTAACATACTCCACCCTCTTGGTTTCATTCATCCTGGTCATGTTGCTAGATATAATTGTTTGAATGAACGTCTCGTAGGAGCAACTAGATATTATGATGAGGATTTGTTACCCCGATTGGGAATATTGGATGATATTCATTGGTTGTTTGTTAGAGGTGGTATGAGCCACTTTTTAGAATTCAAAGAGCATACATATAGAGACCTGACCTTAGAATTTCTAAGTACACTCCATGTCGAGGTCCCTAGAGGGCCTCAATGTGAAGCTGGATATATATCGTTTTATTTGTAGGGTCAATTATATGAGCTGAACTTAGATATCTTCAATAGTATTTTCGATTTTTCACCTTGCATGGATATACCGAGTCACCAAGTCCCCTTTGAATTCATCCTGAATGCAATTTAGGGTGAACTTTCGGGGAGTGCTAGGTACAATACCAGTTCATCGAAATGCACGCATATTAAGAATCCCTGTATTAGAGTAGCTTAGCATATCCTTGCTTGTTCTCTGTTTGCTCGGGACGATAGTTTGAATGTCCTGAGACTTTCTGAGTTGAACTTTCTGTCCTGTATGCTTAACGGTCTCCAACTTGACCCAGGTTCATTCTTAGCTAGCCAATTACATTGTGCTATCGTTAGCACTAATGGTAGGATAGTCATTGGTGGGATAACAACTACTATTGCTAGATTCTTGGGTATTGAGCCCAATCCTGAGGATAGACTTTCTGGGTCTGAGAGGCTTGATCAAGCTGCTTTTGAGATTATGAACTTTTGTGAAGTTGAGGCTGGCCGTTTGTGTTGGATTTATCCTGAGGACCGGCGTTCGCCGCTTCCTAATGTCGATCATACTACTTTGCTTCAGCGAGGCAACCTTTACTGGGTACCTGGTGATGACGAGATTATTTGACGTGTACCCCACCAACCCCCCCACTCTAGTCAAGCAGAACCTAGTTCTTCCTCTCAACCACCCTCACCTTAGTATTCTGATATCTAGGACACCCTTAGGTCCATTCAAGAGGAGTAAGTTTCCTTTCGAGCCTTTGTAACTTTAGAGAGCGCCGCTCTTCGGGACTTTGTCTGAGAGCGCCACGATGAGCTTCAGGGGTTGCTTGCTTCCCAAACCTAATATTTCCAAGAGTACAAGACATGTCTAGAGACCTGGCAAGATTGGCATATCTCCTATGGACAACCACCCCATCCCCCTCCAACTCCTCCTCTCTGATTTTAATTTCTACTACTCCCCTTTCCTTTTTATTATGACGTGCCCACATTGAGGGCAATGTGCGACTCAAGTATGGGGGAGTTTGTTAATGAATGTAACACTGCATTTCTAGTTATTATTTGGTAGTGAACCCCTGAGAACTTATATGATCCGTAGATAGGTGCACACTTGCCATACCGATCGAAGTACCTGACCTGGCGCCGTATGGGTAACAGAAGGGCAATACCCTGTAACTGATAACTGATTGGGTCATTAATTATGTGGCAAATCACTGATTAAACTAAGTCATTGATTTACTTACCAAAATGTCATAATTTTGATAAATATGTTTTAATTTCTAAGGATACAGGCAACGAATGTACGAGTGATTTTTCATGCAATCCCAATGGATACTATTTATACACAAGAGGGGAAAGAAAGGATAGATTAGGCCCTGATTCTGTTCAAAATTATCATTATAGGTACATGTAGTCAGCAGATTAACTTATTCTCGTAACTATTAACTTTAATAGAACTTGTTTACTAAGTGGCATTCAAACTGCAATGAATATATACAAGATAGGTTAAACTAAGATGATACAAACTATATAAACTATGGAAATTTAGTTTAGATCAAGGTAATGTAATATAATTTAAAGTAAAGTACACCAAGGCAAATAGTTTAGGTTATAAAGTAAAGGTGTCATAGAAGTAAAGGAGCATAATTGATAACTTACATAGCCAACCTCAATTTGGGACCTAAAATCCCAATATAGGAAGCTTAAAATGTTCCGCAACACTTTCGTTCACAGTGCGAAACCCAACTACCACAACACTGCTCCTAAATTTAGGGTTAAACAAAAATGTGCACAGTTTCCGCATATGCTATGCACTTTTAGCAAATTGGCTATAACTTTTTTCACAGAACCCGGAATAAAGTGATTCAAGAGCTATTTAAAAGGTAACTCATTAGTCTATCGATCCACCAAAATTCACAATTTTTCAATGTACCAAACAGTACGCATTTAGTCGTAAAGGGACCCTGTTTGAGGTCTGTTCACAACCCTACTGCCTATGCTCTCAACCTTTTGCTCACATAATTACCTTTAAAATCACTATTTAAAATCACTAACCCATGATTGGTTCCTTGTCATCACCTTACAAAGCCATGTTACTCAAACTTACTCCGTATTCATATTCATCTAATTTTCAGTTCTTCTATTTACGAAAACACTTAAAATACATCCATAATCTCACTTACTTGCATAGATGTACAAAATAACCTTTTTTAATCAATTGAAGAAAATTTCCATAATCCTTCCCTTTTTTTGTAAAACTCACCCTAAGGAATTATCCAATTAAATCAAATTTCATTTTCGATCCAATTATATAAAATCAACATATTTGAAGATAAAAATAGACTAATCCATGCATGATCACTAAAACCTTAGCTTATCACCAGCTTGTACTTGCACTCAAACTCATCTAAAATTAACATAAACATCATGATATCCATTACTAATGCGAAAGATAACAAAATCAAATACAAAACAATCCAAATCCATCACTTCAACTTAAGCTTGCATGATCATGAACAACCTCAACCCTTGCATTCTTTAAAGCTCAATCAACAATTAAAACATCAAAATAATTCTGATTTCTATTAAGATTACATGATCAACTTCAAAGTCAACATAAATAAGACTCAAAACTAAAAATCAATAAGAAGAGTGTTTGGGTTCACTTACTTCAAGCTTGAATAAGTTGGTATAAATGATGTTTCAAGGGTGGGGGCAGGTACCTGGCTATTTAGGGTGGTGTCTAGTGGTTGTCCGGTGGCCAGAGGGTGGTGGGGCTAGTGGCAGAAGCAGTAGATCAGCAGCAACCAAGGCTGGCCGTGGGAGGGAGGAGGAGAATGAATGCCTTGATATTTTGTTTTTTTTTTTTTACTTGAATGAAAATGATCTAGAAAATTTACTTGGCTGAGGTTTTAACTTGTTAAAAGTATCTTTTTGCTAATGGTAATTAGGCGATAATTAGCTCAGCAAATGAAGTAGTAACTTGTTAGGCCAAAAATGGGCTTAAATCAATTTAGGCCCGGAAAGAAAATTAAACCGTGTGTGATTAAATTTTTGGTTGCTCGAAATTAGAGTTTGTGATGTTATGAAAAGTAATTTGATCTCTTAAAGCACAAATATTGAGGCCTACTATTGATCTTCTCAAAATTTTATAATAACAAAACCTGAATTGCAAAGTAGGCTCAAAATGCATTTTTCCAAACTGGAATGATTAAATGCGATAATAAAATGTGAGGAAATTAATAACATGACGTAATTAAATAAATCAACATGATTTAGGGTCGAGCTATTATAATCTTCCCCCCATCAAGAGTTTCCTCCTCGAAACTTATGAACATTGCCATAACATACAAGATTACCTCAAATAGGTGTGGGTACTTGGCTTTCATTCTTCCCCGGTTCTAAGTGGCTTCTGAGGAGGTATGATTTGATCAAAGCACTTTAACTGAGGGTATCTGCCTATTGCATAGCTACTTAATCCTGTGATCTAGTATTTGTACTAGACGTTCTTCATAGACTAGATCCCCAGTGACCTCAATGGGCTCTGTAATGATCGCATAGTCAGGATTTGTGATGTACTTCATGAGTTATGAGACATAAAGCATGTTATGTACATGTTCGACTTCCACAGGCAGATCAAGTCGGTAAGCTATGGGATTGAATTTTTCAGTATTTTCATATGCCCAATATATCTGGGGCTTAGTTTGCCTCGTGCTCCAAACCTCCTTATACCTTTAGTTAGGGAAACTTTCAGAAACACCTTATCACTTACCTGAAACTCCAGATGCCATCTTCATTTGTCAGCGTAACTCTTCTATCGACTCTGGGCAACCCGAATATGCTCTTAAATCTCCTTCTTGTTTCAGTGGTTTCTTGAATTAGTTATGTGCCCAGAGTCAACGCCTCATCCAGGTCACTCCAGCATAAAAGGGTTCCACATTTTCTTCCATAAATAGCCTCAAACAGGGCCATTTTAATGGTGGATTGGTAACTATTATTGTAAGAAAATTCGACAATGATAAGTCATCCTCCCATTTCTATTAAAACTCCAAAACACAAGCCCTCAACATATCCTCTAGAATTTGATTTACTATCTCTATTTTCCCATCTATTTCAAGATGATAAGAGCTGCTGAAGATTAATTTCATTCCAAAGGCTCTTTGAAGTGCTTGCCAAAAATGGGGTCGAAATTTCTGATCCCTATCAGACACTATATCTGAGGGAATCCCATGTGGCCAAAAGTATTTCCTTAACATATAGTTGGGCTAATCTTTCAACTCCTCAAGTCTCTCGAATTGGTAGAAAAAGGGCTAATTTAGTGTGTCGATCAACAATTACTCAAATGGCATTCTTCTTTGAAGAAAACAAAGGTAATCCCACGACAAAGTCCATTGAGATGGAGTCACACTTTGAAGCGAGAATTTCTAAAGGTCTTAGTTCGCCCACGGGACATTGATGCTCAGCTTTGACCTTTTGGCAAATTAGACATTTGTCAATGTACTTTGCAATCTCTTTCTTCATGTTATTCCACAAAAGTATTGCCTCAAGTCTCTGTACATCTTAGTGCTCCTGGATGCACCGAATATCGGGTGTTATGAGCCTTCTCTAAGATCTTCTTCCTTAGATTCTCATTTTTGGGTACACACAGCAGATTCTGGAATCGTATTATCGTATTGTCTTGTATTACAAAGCCAGGTGACTTACCTTTATCAAGATTTTGCTTCATTCTTTAGCGCTCAAACCACTTTCTTAGTTCAATTGCATTTCCTCCATTATATAGGACTGTAAGGTAAGCATTGACAACTGAACACTTGCTTGCCCACATAACACTAATTGGATATCTGATAGCTAAAGCTCTCTTAAGAGGTTCAACGATATAATCACTATAGTGTTTAAGCTATGTTGTGTCTTCCTACTCAGGGTATCTGCCACAATAAGTAATAATCTTTAAGTAACTCTAGCCAATGCCTTTGTCCCAAGTTAAGCTCTTTTTGAGCGATGATATACTTCCAGTTTTGATGGCCAGTAAAGATCTTATATGGTACCCCATATAAATAATGTCTCCAAATTTTTAGTGCGAAAACCACTGCTGCTAACTCTAGGTCATGGATAGGGTAATTCTTCTCATAAGGCTTGAGCTGTCGGGAGGTATATGTTGTGCAGTCTTAGCAAATCGGCTGTAACTTTTTCCACAGAACTCAGAATGAAGTGATTTAATAGGCATTTAAATGGAAACCCATTGCTATATCTGTCCATCAACTTACAAAGCCATGTTACTCAAATTTACTCCATAGTCATCTTCATCTAATTTTCAATTCTTCTCTTAACAAAAACACTTAAAGCACAAGCACAATCTCACTTACTTGCATAGATGTACAAAATAACCTTTTTTAATGAATTGAAAAAATTTTCCATAATCCATCCCTTTTCTGAAAAAATCACCCTAAGGCATTATCCAAGTTAAACAACACATCCCAATTTCATTGTCCATCCAATTATATACAATCAACATATTTCAAGCTAAAAATAAACTAATCCATACATGATCACTAAAACCATAGCTTATGACCAACTTGTACTTACACTTAAACTCATCCACGATTAACATAAACATCATGGTATCCATTACTAATGCCAATGACAACAAAATCAAATAAAAAACAATCAAAATCCATCACCTCAACTTAAGCTTGCATGATAACGAACGACCTCAACCCTTGCATGCTTTCAAGCTTAACCAATAATTAAAATATCAAAGTAATTCTTATTTCTATCAAGACTACGTAATCAACAATCAAAATCAACATAAACAAGAATCAAAACTAAAAATCAACAACAAGATTGTTAGGGTCCACTAAATTTAAACTTGAATAAGGAGGTAGAAATGACGTTTGAAGGGTGTGGGGAGGTGGCTAGCTATTTAGGGTGTCGTCCGGTGGTCGTTCAGTGGCCAAAAGGTGGCAGGGATAGTGGCAAAAGTAGTAGATTAGTAGCAACCAAGACTGGCCATGGGGGGTGGAGGAGGAGGAGAGAGAACAACTTGATAATTTTTGATTTTTTTACTTGGATGAAAATGATCTAAAGAATTTACTTAGCTGAGTTTTTAACTTACTCAAGGTATCGTTTTGCTAATGATAGGCATAATTGACGATAATTAGTTAAGAAAATGAAGTGGTAACTTGTTTGGCCAAAATTGGGCTTAAATGAATTTGGCCCGGAAAGAAAATTAAACCACCTTCAATTGAATTTTTCGTTGCGCGAAATCAAATTTTGTGATGTTATAAAAATTAATCTGATCTCTTAAACCAAACTTAAATGCGGTAAAATTAATAACGTGGCTTAATTAACTAAATAAACTTGATTTAGGTTCGTGCTATTACACACACAAGCTGAGGAAAAAGAAGAGGTGTTGTAGTTTCAGATCCATCACGGACCGTGGCCACCACCATGGACTATCCATGGGCCCTACGTCTCAGAGTTCTCTATTCTTCTTTTTCCTCCACGGGCACGGTGATTGAGGCATCCATAGTGAGTCATATATTTGACTTTTGAGGGTCAATTCTTGATAAAAAATGTCTCAAAACCTACAAAAGTCATCAAAGAGCCATATCAAAGCGTAAAATGCGATTTTGGGGTATAAACTAAGCATAAAACTCATGAATCCCCTAAAAATGCATCAAAATGGCCCTAAAATGGTATGCTGTATGGGAACTTATCAGTCGATGTCTAATTTCCCTTTTTAGACACCAATTTTGACCTTTTAGGAGAGGAATCCTAAATCCCTCCTTTTCTTTTTCTCTCACTTTATTTGGGACTCTTGATGGTTTCCGAGCAATGTGTCGCTCTAATGATTTTTTAATATTCCCTCAGCCAAGGGGCCGACCACTTTTTATAGTTTTTGGGGACGCTATGTGAATCAGATCAGGAAAAGGAGGCCAAGTCCTATTCCTACTAAGCTTAATCCAAACAAACTAACTTAACAAACTAGAACTCTAATTAATTAACCAAAATTAATTTAATTATATTCGGAATGGTAATTCTATTGGGGATCTATCTGACTAGCCTAATAAGAGCAGGTCTTAGCAAAGCAGAGAAGAGGAACTCGAGCAGGTCCTCTCTCTAAAGAACCCGACTAGGTTTTCATCGAGACTGGCCCATTAGGTGAGGTTCCCCTGCAAATTTGTTGTGCTTCTTTTTCTTTTTTTTATTTATTTTAAGGTTGTCACTCTGCTGGGTCACTATAAACTCAAATCATGGTATTTATTTTGTCATTAGGCATATTTAAAATATGGTGCCATTCTTAGTCATCTACAATAATGATGGAGGCCTATCCATGAAGCATGACTTGGGCCCTCAAATCAATCAAGGAAATATTAGTGCTAAGGTCCAAGATTTAATCCAAGCTTTGCTACGGGAAAGTGCATTTATTAACATCTAAGGGACTCACACATACCTTAAAATCAAGTCTAAACCAAGTGGAGGACAAGCAGCCACGTTGCTAAATTTTGGTGGTAACTTGGGTGTGTAATTGAATTTGAATCTACTGATGTATTTCTATCCAAGAGAAGCTTTGGGGACCTACCTTCTTACTAACTTACTAGCTTAAGGATCTAGGGGCATAATCATTAAAAATTTTACTACTTTGGAAGTCAAGTTGGCCATTAGGAGAAGAGATAGAGATTTGCTTACATTCTGATTAGATGGCCGAAAAGTAACTTATTATTGCAGCCATTTTTCTCTCTCCATGTGCAACTGGATCATTTAGGAGCTAATTATCATGTTCAAGCTTGAGTTTAGCCTTTAAGCAATTTGCTTAGCGAGACTTCCTGAATGTAATTAGCTAGGACTAAGCATACTTTGCATTCTGATTAGTTTAAGCTAGTTTAATGGTTTGCCAAGTGTTAAGGAAGCACTCTACCAACTTGGCCGTAAGGTTGGATTTGTATTTATAGGTGCTTGCTAGCGTATTATAATCAGATTATGAGTTTGAATGAGAGAAGTAGAGCTTTACTCCTTAAACTCATAATACTCAAACGAGTTCATCCTTGCTTAGGCCAGGTAAGGTGGTGATCTAGTGCATCTTAACTCGTAATTTAGTGGTGTTTCTATATCCAATGTAAGGTTAAGGCCCCTAATTATAGTCCTAGTGGTGATTTTGTATTCAATAGTGGCATTAGTTTCCATCTGTCCCATTTCACCTATGCAGGGTTCCTTTGAATCCTTTTTCAGTTTTGTGTTTTGTATTAGAATTGCTTATGTTTAGTTTTTAGTGTGAGCGAATCCTTAGTGGAATACGTCATTTTTGTTATCAGAGCAAAGGTTTCTCCTTGGTGTTGAACTACAGCCCAAATACATTCCTCTACCCCAAACACAATCCACACACGTAACCCTCGGTTTTGATCTAACATCAGAGAACTTTGGGGTTTGCAAGGATGCTTGGTGTTCATATCAAACCTCATTGGTTGTGTTCACTCTTGCAACCACTTCATGAAAAAAAGGAGCATCGTTGGAATGTGATGACTCATGTTAAAAGGACAACATCAAAAAATATTTGCTACGTCCTCCCGCGCTGGGGGCACCTATTTTCGGCAAGCCTCTCATTCTTTGCATCGTAGCATAATAACGTTCACTTCGGGTATTATGTACCCAAGAAAATCCCGAAGGTAAGGAGATGGCTTTCTATTACCTACGTCAGACATTGGTTGGGGTTGAATCTAACTACTCTCCAATTGAAAAGATGTACTTAGCTCTTATGTTTGCTGTCAAAAGTTGAGACATTACATGCAGGCTCACACTATGCATGTTATCTCCAAAGTTGACCAAATTAGGTACATCTTGTCAAGCCCAGTTCTTCATGCATGGCTCATAAAGTGGGCGATTATCTTACAATAGAATGATCTTCTTTATATGCCATAAAGGGCCGTTAAAGGCCAAGCACTGACGGATTTCTTAGCAAGCCATCCATTTCCTGGTAATTGGGAACCAAATGGTAACCATTCCGGGGAAAAGGTGCTATTTGTTGATGTCATTCCACTTTGGGAAATGTACTTTAACGGCGTTACATGACATAATGGGGCGGGAGCAGGAGTTTTACTTCTCTCTCCAGATAAGCACTTTCTTCCATATTCATTTGCCTTATCCCAATTGTGTTCTAATAATGCAGTTGAGTATCAAGCACTCATACTAGGCCTTTAAATGGCAATTGAGATGGGGATCACAGATGTTAATTGCTAGGGCTACTTGCAATTGGTTATCAACCAACTTATACAAAAATTTGGAGTGAAAAAAGATGATCTTTTCCCATATCATAAGCACGACCTATGACTATTGGATAGGTTGGAAATAGTTAAGTTGGAAAATGTCCTTAGGAGTGCCAACAAGATGTCCAACGAGCTTACAACTATGCAACCACTTTGGCATTAGGAGCAGAAGAGAACATTATTGTTCCAGTTTCCGAACAATGTGTCATTACATTGCCTAAAGATGAATGTGAAGAAGACGTCAAAGTAGTCTCTGTTTCTGAGATAGATAAAGAAGATTGGTGCTAGCCCCTTACTAACTACTTGAAACATGGGAGCTGTCACGTGACGTGAGGCATAAAACATAAATCCAATGGTGAGCGTCATGCTTTCTATATCACAAACTAACACTGTACTGACACTCTTTTCTATCTCTCTGGCTATGGTGTTTGGATGAGGAAGAACAAAAATAAGTGAAGGAAGAAGTTGATAAGTCCTTAAAGTGCACTCTATTTCGAGGTCATCTTGCACCATTTTTAGGGAGAATTATGTGTTCTATGCTATATTCCACACTCTTTTTTCTATTTTATGCTCGAGTATGGTTCTTATCTGCTTTTTACAGCTTTTTGTACAATTTTACCCCAGATTTGGCCCCAAAATGAGTGTATCTTGATCCCCTCACGGACAAACCTTGCTCACTTTGCTCGTGGAAGGAAGAAAGAACCGAAGAATGTCGAGACAAAGCTTAGTATGAACAGTCCACGGTGAGTCCATAACTGCTAGTCTCTTCATTTTCCTTCATTGTGTGGCTGAGGTTGATCGAGTTCTTCTTTAAATAGAGCCATTTCACAGCAGATTGAAGAGACACACAGTAAAAGAGAACTTCTATTCCATAATCTTTTACATTCTATTCCATTTTTTTAGTTTATTTTTAGATTTCTTAGTTACTTTTGAGTTTAAGAGAAAAAGTTGTGAAGAAGTGCTTGCTGTTTTGGAGCCCATGCAAAGTTGGGAAACCCTTGGAGGATCTCCAATTATGCTAAATTTTCTTTTCTCAAACTTTTTTTAGTTGTTGTTATTTCAAATATGTCCAGATCCATAAAAACGGGACCCACACTGGGAGGTGTTGTTGTTATTTCAAATATGTGTGACTAGTTTTCTCAATCTCGGGATTTTTACAAAGTATTGGCATTAGAATCTCTAATTTTTATTTAATTGTGCTTGTTCTTGATTCGAACTGGTTGAATTCTATCTTGTGTGTGAGATTGTTGTGAGTAAATTTTAGTTAAATTTACTTGCTAATTCTAAATAGTTAAATGAAGGAATGAAAGGTGAAACTTGCTGTTTGTCGATAAGATAGGACTTGACTTAGTAGTAATTGAGAAAGATTTGCTTGTTAAGAGGACCGTTAGCCATTAAAATCCATAACTTATACTAAATAAGGAAATTTGAAAGAATGATAATTGGTTAGTTTAGGCAATTCAGTTTATTTCGAAAGAAAAGATTTAATTCTAAATATGATTGCACGCCTTTCTATCTCCCAATATAGATAAGGTGCGTGTTATATTCCATTGATCTACATCTTTACTAGGCATGCCAAATCCCTAGATGTCTTAAGTTGATTGAATATTACAATTAGATTATAGCGTTATTTAAACACCCAATTGAAATTTGCTTGCTTACCATTTTTATAGGATAAAACTCAATAGACTACGTTTGGTCTCTATGGCAACAATATCTTTTCTAAACTATAATACCTGTGTGCTTTAAGTTTTTAGTGCTATTGCGAGACCAAATTTGTTGATATTGAATTAGCCCTTAGAAATTGACTATGCATTTTTATCGCTGTTTCTTTTTCTTTATATTTTTTATTTATGTTGGTAGTTTTGTTGGTAATTTTGCAGGATTTCTCCATTATATGCGAAGTCCCTTTCTATTTGAATTTGATATAGAAATCGAAAAGACTTTTTCACTCTAAGTGGAAGAAATTAAGGGTGGAAGAGTAAAAACTAAAGGCTCAAGCAGTTTCTTCATTAATGGCAGGAATAAGAGGTGACCAAAGAAGGACATTTCGGGATTATGTTACCCCGGCAGTCCAAGGCATCTTCTCGAGCATCACTCGGCCAATTATAGAAGTGACAGTTTTGAGCTCAAACCAGCCCTTATATCAATGGTCCAGCAATCCCAGTTCGAAGGCACCCAGTTAGAAGATCCAAACTCACACCTCTTGGTCTTTTTAGGGGTGTATGACACGTTAAAGCTTAACATAGTTTCTACTGATGCCATCCTCTTCTACTAATTTTCCTTTTCACTTAGGGATAAGGCAAGGGCATGGCTTCACTCATTGCCTCTAGGATGTATCACGACATGGGATGAGCTTACAAAAGTTTTTGTTGCTAAGTTCTTTCCTCTGAGTAAGACGGCAAGCCTTTGGAATCAAATCACTACCTTCTCTCAAAAGAAAGATGAGATGCTCTATGAAGCATGAGAGCGATTCAAGGACCTTTTACGATTATGCCCTTACCATGGTCTTCAAAGGTGGATGATCGTGCAGACATTTTATAATAGAGTCACTCAACCATTAAGATCTACTATTGATGTGACAGTAGGAAGTACTCTTACGAACAAAACTGAGGATGAAGCATACAATCTTATAGAAGAGATGGCTCTTAACAATTTCCAATGGTCTTCTGAGAGAACCCAACCCAAGAGGGTTGGAGTTAAATCGGAATTACATGGTATTCCTATGCTTTCTTCTAAGGTTTTTGATATGTCTCAAAAATTAGAGTGCTTGAATGTTAATTCTGTTAGTTCAAGGACCCCTTCCCCGTCATGCGATATATTGGGTCAGTTGATCATTTGACTGTGCATTGTCAAGTAGGTGGTGCTTTTACCTAAGATATGAGTGACTAGGTCAACAATGTGGAAGACCAACAAATGATCCTTTCTTTAGCACATATAATCCCAATTTAAGGAATCACCCTCATTTCTCCTATAGGTCTACTGCCCCACTCGTGCCTTAAACGAATTTTAGACCACACCCCAAATTTAAAGGACCACCATATCTATAACAAGCACCTTAAAAATCCAACTTAGATACTATGATGGAGAATATGCTTTCGGCACAACAAAAGCAAGATGAGTACATTAAGTAATTAGCCTCTAAGTTTGATGTGCTTACTACTCAAAATAATATGTTGAGAGCTCAAATTGCTCAACAAGCTACATCTTCATCTACACCTCTGGGTGCATTTCCTAGTAACAACGAACTTAGCCCTAGGGAACAATGTAATGCCATAATGTTAAGACGTGATAAGTAACTTGAGGCACCTAAGCGAGTTGGCCAAAATGAGCATTTACATTATGGAAATGATGAGGTTGTTGAGAAAGAAGTATCTACTTCTTCTAATAAGGTTATATGTGATGATACTTCAAATAAGGTTCCTGATGACCCCGAGAAAATCTCTCCAAAACCCTATGTACCACCTTTACCATTCCCCCAACGAATGGCCAAGGCTAAACTTAGCCAACAATTTGGGAAGTTTCTAGAGGTCCTTAAGAAACTGTACATTAACATTCCAGTCCCTGATGCCTTGTCACAAATGCCTTCTTATGTTAAATTTTTGAAGGAGATTTTATCTAATAAAAGAAAACTAGAAGAGCATGAAACAGTGGCATTTACTAAGAATGTAGTGCTGCAATTCAAAATAAGCTCCCTGCTAATCTCAAGGATCTTAGTAGCTTTTCTATCCCTTGTCTGAAAGGGAATGAGTCAATAGATCATGCCTTATGTGATTTAAGGTCCAGTGTAAGTTTAATGCCCTCCCCTCTTTATAGAAAATTGGACCTAGGAGAAATGAGACCCACTACAATCTCTTTACAATTGACAGGTCGTTCTGTAAAGTACCCCATATGTATTTTAGAGGAAGTCCCCATTAAAGTAGAAGATTTATATGTACCGATAGATTTTTTAATCCTTGAGATGGAAGAGGATGCGCGCACCCATATTATTCTTGGGAGGCCATTCTAGGCCATTGCTGGGTGCCATACAGATGTCAAAACTGGCAAGTTGTCTTTTGATGTGGATGATCAACATGTGGAATTTAACTTCATTAAAGCTTTTAAATTTCCTTCTACCTTTGGTGAGTGTCATCGAATTGATGTAGTGGATAGTTTGGCATAAAAGACCATTTCTAATAATGATTCTCATGATACACTTGAGTATTGTTTATTAAATGATGGTACTACTCGAGATGAAAACCCAAAAGTAGTAATGTGTGCTCAATTCCTGGAAGCTTCTCCGCCAGTTAGCCTAACTTTTGCTATGATCGAATCGCTAGTGCATGACGAAGCATCCTCAACAGATAAGGAATGTGCCCCCGAGGTAGAACTAAAACCTCTTCCTTCCTCTTTGAGGTATGAGTCCAGTCCATGAAAGAAATGTGGTAAAGAAATTGAACACCAAAGGAAGTTGAACACTTATATATAAGATGTGGTAATGAAAGAAATTTTTCTTAAAGCAGGCATTGTCTACCTTATCTCTGATAGTAAGTGGATAAGTCCAGTCCATGTGTCCCTAAAAAGGGGGAATGACAGTTGTAAAAAATAAAAATAATGAACTCATACCTGCTAGGACAATTATTAGTTAGTGCATGTGCACAGGCTATATGAAATCGAATAAAGCCACTTGTAAGGACCATTTTCCCCTACCTTTCCTCGACCAAATGCTCGAAAGGGTGCTAAAGAACTCTTATTTTTGCTACTTAGATGGCTATTTATGATTTTTTTTCAAATCCCTATTCACGCTAGTGACCACTTTACTTGTCCATGCGGTACATTTGCTTATAGGAGAATGTCATTTAGGCAGTGCAATGCCCCTGCCACATTTCAACAATGCATGATAGCGATTGTTTCTGATTTTATTAAGGGTGTGATGGAAGTCTTTCTCGATGATTTTTTTGTATATGGTAGAACTTTTGATTATTACTTGAATAATTTGCTTAAAGTCATGCAAAGCTGTGAACATATGAATTGGTCTTGAATTAGAAAAAGTGTCATTTTATGGTATAGGAGGGGGTTCTTTTAGGCAATATTATTTCAAATAGGGGCATTTAAGTTGATGAGACAAAGGTAGAGAAAATACAGAAATTACTTCCACCTTCTTCTGCAAAGGGTGCAAGGACTTTTCTTAGACACATTGGTTTCTACTGACGATTCATAAAAGATTTTTTGAAAATTGCAAAATCTCTCACCCATTTGCTTGTTAAAGATGTGCCCTTTGAATTTAATGAAGACTGTTTAAGTGCCGTTCACAGGTTGAAGGAGGCTTTGATTTCTGCCCTAATTATGCAGGCCCCGAATTGGGAGTTACCTTTTGAGGTCATATGTGATGCCAGTGGGAGCCTTAGGCCATCTACTATGCAAGCCGGACTCTGGATGATGCTCAAATGAATTATGCCACAGTTGAGAAAGCGTTCCTAGCTGTTGTGTCTGCATTTGGTCAATTCTAAGTTGATAATTTTTACAGATTATGCCGCATTGAAACATCTCTTGAAGAAGTCCGACTCTAAGCCTCATCTCATTTGCTAGGTATTTCCTCTCTAAGAGTTTGATTTGGAAATTCGGGACAAATCAGATCATAAAAATATAGTTGTGGACCACTTATCCGGCGTAGCTCCCGAGGCCACTCCAACAGAGGAACTTCCCATAGATGACTATTTTCCTGTTGACCAACTCCTTGCAGTATCTCCCCAAGCGGGCCATGATATGCTGATTTGGTGAATTTCAATGTGCGCGGAGTTATCCCATCTGGGTTATCTTATCAGCAATGAAAGACATTCCTTTCTAATGCAAAATATTATATGTGGGAAGAGCCTCTACTCTATAAGCTATGTGGAGGTAGAGTATATAGAATATGTTTGCCGAAAGATGGGGTTCCTGCTATCCTCCACCATTGCCATACCTCAACTTATGTTGGACACTTTGGACCCGACAACACTATAGTTAAGGTGCTTCAAGCTGGTTTTATCGGCCCACTCTTTTTAAAGATGCCAGAACCTTCATTATGTGTTATGATGGATGCTAACGATCGGGGAACATTTCCGAAAGGCATGACATGTCTCAAAGTGGGATTCTTGGCATAGAGCTTTTTGACATTTGGGAAATTGACTTTACGAGACCATTTCCTCCTTCTCACAATAACATTTATACCCTCGTGGCGGTTGATTATGTTTCCAAGTGGGTAGAAGCTATTGTCTCTCCTGCTAATGTTTCCAAGGTGGTAATTAAGTTTCTTAAAAAGAACATATTTACAAGGTTTGGCACACCAAGAACTCTTTTGAGTGATAATGAGACTCATTTTTGCAACAAGCCACTTGAGTCCGTCTTAAAGAAGTATGGGGTTTTTCATAAAATTGTTATGCCCTATCATCCACAAACTAGTGATTAAGTTGAGTTATCTGATCGAACGTTTAAAAGAATTTTGGAAAAAACAGTCAATCGGTCCTGAAAGGATTTGTCTAAAAAGCTTGACGGTGCACTTTGGGCTTCTCGAATTGCTTATAAAACTCCTTTCGGTGCTACTCCATACCACTTAGTTTTCGAAAAATCTTGCCATTTCCTGGTTGACTCAAAATAGAAGGCATATTGGGCAATTAGAACTCTAAGCTTAAATCTTAAGGCAGCCAGTGAGAAGTGGCTTTTTCAGTTGAATGAGTTAGATGTGTCACGTCTTGAGGCCCATGAAAGCTCGAGAATTTATAAGGAAGGGACTAACCACTGGCTTGCAAGCATATTATGAAGAAAAGATTTGATGCAGGTGAGTCTGCTTGTTGTTTGATTCTATGTTGCAGTTATGTCCGGGCAAGCTGAGATCTTGGTAGTCGGGTGATAAGTGCTTCATATGTACATCTTTTTAGGCTATTTTGCCTCGTTTTTATGAGAATTCTGTGCTTAATGATGTTATTTACTCTCCTGTTCTCGATTTATACTTGGCCGTAGCTGTTTTATATGTTTTGCAGAATTTTTAGTCTTTTTACCCAGCATTTGACCTTTAATGGCTATGTTTTGACCTCCCACATGGTCATCCATGTTATGCCACGATTGTAGAGTAAAGAAAGAGAAAAAATCTGGATCCAGCACAGACCACGGTTCGACTGTGTGAACCCCATGGATCATAGTATGCCTGTAACTGTTGCCTCTTCGTTTTTCCTTGGCTGTGTGGCTGAGATCAACCGAAATTTTTTTTGAATAGTGATGTTCAGCAGTGAAGGAAGAGCACTCCAAGGCATCCCAAGCAAGAAAGCAAGTGGAATTAGCCTAGTTTAGTTTAGTTTAGTTTCGCTCAAATTTTGTTCTTTGCTTAGTTTTATGTGAGTTTTGAGTGTGAGAATTTTGATCCTGAGGAAGTTCTGAAGCCCTTGGTGAAGGCCATCATAGTCAAGTCCCTTCTGCTCAAGAATTTCCCCATTTTTTTGGCTAGTTTATCTTTTTTCATGTCTTACTAGTTTTCTTAGTCTAGAAATTTAGTAGTTTACAGAATTGTTATTGGATAATGATTTGATTTAAAGAATTGTGCTTTTTTTCATCATTAGTTTGATTTCGTTCTGATACGTTCGCAAGCGCACGGTGGTTTTGTAGCAATCAAGGTCGATCCCACAGAGACTAGTGAAACTAGTGGGTTATAACCCCTAAAAATTGCTAAGCGAATCAAAATTCAAATGGTTTCGAATTAACAATTTCTAATACACTAATTGTAAATCAATTAAGGAAAAATGTCTTGGAATTTTCATAGTTATGAAAGGGAACTCAATCAAAATGATAAACATGTGCCTTCCTCTAATTGGTTAATTTTGAGGAATTGCAATCTATATAGAAATTCAGTCCATTCTTTCGAAATCAACCAATTTGCCTAAAATAAGCAAATGTCGCTCTTTCAAGCTAATTTTTGATTACTTAATTCGAGTTCTCCTAACTTCACAATCTTTTTTTCGAGGCGATGCAACGATAGGTTCTAACAAGCAGTCCAACAGTCAAATGTCATCTTATAAATATTCACTTGATTGTTTCAAGTGCGTGCAAGCAAATTTCGGCTAAAAATCAACTCACAACATATCAAACACTTGATGGAACGAAATCAAACCAATCATGAAAATAAGCACAATTGTATAGATTAAAGCATGATTCAATAAAAATTTCCACAAACTACTAAATCCTTAAACAAAATTAACTACTTACACATAATCAAAGATTAAATAACTAACTACTCTAAAATGATAAATCTAAAGAGGAAAGAGAAGAGAAGAGAGAAGAATTGCTCAGCTAAAAATCGCGCTTGAATCTGTCGATCGCAAACCCAGGATGGAATCCTTGTAAGACTTCACCTCAACTCTATCTCACTCTCTCTCCAATCTAAACTAATCCTAATCTACTAGAAGAGAGAAAAGGACTATAACATGAGATGATGGGGTGTGTGTGAGGATTAGAGCCCCCTTTTCACAGTAAAATTCTGGAAGACGAATAGCCATGCGTAATAAGGGAATAATAACCGCTAGGAAGTCGAAGAGCTTGCGAGAAAATAAAAACCTTCACATGAAATGAAGACACCACGGACCGTGGGACTCACCACAGATCGACCGTGGTGTCCACTGCCTCGTCATTCTTCTGCTCTTCGTTCTTCCACGGGCGTGGCAACTTAGGGGTATCCGTGGAGAGCCTAAAATACACTCATTTATGGGCCAAACCTGGGGTCAAATAGTTCAAAAACCTGCGAAACACATAAAAGAACCATACTCGAGCGTAAAATGGGAGAAGGAGTATAAATTATAACATAAAGCATAGAATTTTCCCTAGAAATGAAGCAAAATAAGCCTAAAATGATATACGCTTTAAGCACTTATCAAACTCCCCTATGCTTAAACTGGTACTTGTCCTCAAGCAAACACTAGAGAAAACCAATCAGGGAAGATGCAACGGAACAACCTCTTTAAAATGTGCAAACCATAGCATGTTATAAGCAAGAATAACAATCAACGGCAACCCCAAGTATTGCGCAAAACATTTCCAAATCAAAAGCAAACGAACGTTTTCGAAAAAGTATAAGGCCATGAGCTAGATATCAAACTTGACTCCCCCAAAGAACCACAAAGCATATCATACAAGCACATGGAATTGAGTAGAACCAAATGGACTAGTAGAACCTCACTTTTGGGAAATGTGAATCACTCCCGCTCATGTGTTTGAAATATATTAGAGGTTCACTTAAGACTCATTCTAAAGATGCAATCTATGATAGGCTTGACAAGACTCTTTAATTCTCCCCCCTAAAATACAATATGCATAAGACAATCAAGATGACTTTATTTGGGTTGTAATTTGGGCTATAAGGGTTGAGGGAAAGAGGTGGAAAAATGAATTTTGGCAATGTGGAGCTACTTAGCTAAGTGACTAGGGAGCACCCAACAAAACACCAAGCAACTATGAAAATCACTAACACACCAAACCTCAAAATACAATGAACATATCCCAATCAGTTATGTAGGAAATGAGTCGATAAAGAAGGAACACAAGCTATCAACGTACCTCAGGCCAAACACTTAGTTTTTTTTTTTTGGTGCTTTTTTTTCTACGATTTTCCTTTTTTTTCCCTCTTTTTTTTTTTCTTTGTTTTTTGTTTACAACATGATTTTTTTTGTTCTTGTACTTTTTCGTCTTCTACTTTTTTTCCTTTTTTTGGTTTTTTTTCTTTTTCGGGAAGTAAAAGGAAAATTGCATTACTGAAAGGCATAGGATCACTAACTATCAGCTCACAACCGAATTTGTATGTATACAATCCAAAAAAGAGGATGTTGATTTAGAGAGTACACAACCACAAGAGGGGGGTGAATTGTGGTGTCCGATTTTCGCAAGTTGCTGGCAAACAATCTTAGGCCCTGTTCGCACAGGTTGTTCCTGAGATAAGCAGAAGCGAAAATCCAACAAAATTGAATGCGGAAATAATGGACACAGGATTTTTACGTGGAAAACACCTCTAGCCCAACTGAGGTTAAAAACCACGACCTACCTCCTGTAGGATTTAAACACTTCACTAAACGGGCTAATCACGTTACAATAGTAACACACCTTGTTACAAATTGCAACCCACGTAACCGTCTTCCCTAAGACAGGTTACCCCACGTCCAAAATCCCCTTGATTTGGACACACACTCAACTCACTTTTGTGAAAGAAGAGTATAAAGAAAAACACCCTATTACAATGCTTCTCAACTAAGCTAATATAGGGTACAATGAAATCCTAGTATGCCAACTTTGAAAGCTCAAATAACTCACTCACTAGACACGGTTTTCTTTTCAAACTTTTAAGCTCATGAACACTGAATTTTTCTTTTTGAAAACCGATGCTTCTATCGTTCTAAGAAGCGACTTTATATAGTGCTTGGAAAAACAATTCCTCAAATTTTTGGAAACTAAAATCTCTAAAGAATATAGAATTCTTTAGCCACAAGGGATGAGGAAACATGAGCTGGAAACACTTCCTAAACCGTGTGCATAAGGCGGTGATTCTCAGCAACTAGCCCATGTTTTTCTCAACAACCTTATCCACTTGCCAAAAATTGGATATTCTTTTTATTCAAAAAGATTTTGCAAATCCCCTTAGATTTTAATAACCGTTTTTAGGATAAGGGGTAAGATACTCCATAAAAAATCTTTCTTGCAAATCTTTGAAGAAGCTGCTCAAAATCCAAAAGATAAAAATCGTGCAAAACAGTCTTTTGCACCTTATTCTGGGAACACCCTGATCACCCCTGTTTCCAGGATTGTTCTGAAGGGTGATCCGAAATATTTACCAAAAGAAAACAAAACCGTTTCAAGTAAGTGGTAAGTTAAGAGTTTCTGATTGGCATATTAAGAAGAGTCTAAAAATATAAAACCAAATTAAATCAAAACATCTTGTTGTAACCACTAGTCATCTTGTAGAAAGATGAATATGCTGCAAACACTTCACAGGACTTGTTCCTCACGGCTGCACTTATATCTTATACTTCAAACACTTCACAGGACATGTTTCAAACACCTTACAGAGCCTGTTCCTCATGGTTGTTCTTACATCGCTGACTTGAGTACCTGTTCTTGATAAACCATTAGTCAAGTAGTTTTAATATATTGAAAAACAGCAGTAAGACCCTGTTGGTAAAGCCTGTTTGGAACAACAACAACTACTACAACACTTGGATTTGTTATCATCAAAACCTTATACATTCTAACAAATTCCCCCTTTTTGATGATGACAAACCAAGTGACCATATTGACTTTCAAGGACAATTGAAGTGATTAGTGCCAATTATTTATAGGACCGACAATTCACATGAAGCAGTTAGTATCGAAAAAGTGTAAGAAATTTAACTCGTCCATGGCAAAACTAAAACAATATTGGTCAACCTATCTTCCCCCTTTTGGCATCATTAAAAAGTAGGGGCGAACAGTCAAACATAGGGTGTTTGCGATCACCACCACTTGGGTAAGGGAGGAAAGTCAACAGGCGATACACTCAAGTGTGTTGGTACGGTAATGAGATTGGCCATCCTAGTCACACACAAGCAATTCACAACAGAAAGCAAGCAAGGCAAAGCCAATCAAAAAACAAGATAACCTGTCATTCACCAAACGAATGCAACAGAAAGTACAAACTAGCAAGAGAGGATAACCAAGAGAAGTGAGAACAGGCTATGAGAACAACAGATGGGGGGTGATCAGAGAGCAGGAGCGGAAAATTTTGCTGAGAGGGAAGAGAGAAGGGCGAGGAGATCTTCATGGCGTTTAGCGTTTAGAGCTTTTTCCTTATCCAGGGCAGCATTTACAGCAGTAAGCTCAGCACTGAGTCGAGAGTTTTCTCCCAAAGCAGCCTCAAGCTTAACTGAGGAACTGCCAGGAACAGGAGGACGGGTTGTTCTGGTCCCCTGTTCTGAGGCAGACCCCTCAATCAAAGCATACCCACACCCCATAAGTGTGTTACTCCCAATCTCATCGATGAACTGAGCTCCCACCTTCTTCTGTAGAGTCACCCCAAAGTGCTCAAACACACTAGTCAGGAAGAAGCCGTACCCCAGGTCATATTCCCTGGAGGTGTTTGCAATTCTTGCAATATGTCGAATCATGATGGTGGGAAGGTTGATTTGCTCTTCCTTGTCCATCAGATCCATCAAACATTGATCCATGGCATCAGCAAATTGCGACCCTGGCCCCTGGGGATGACATTCTTGATTACAAACTAGAATATCAATTGATGGAGCGATGTCATGTCCCCTTTCTTCACGGACTTGGGTGTTTGGAGGCTTGATTGCTGGCTAAATTTTTGGGCGAGCTCCAGCAGCCTGGCTGTCCCTAGAATAGTCTTGTCTTCTCTCACATATATATCAAAGCCCGAGGAGGGAATCCCCAGAATTTCCCCTAATATCTTCGCATCAAAGCGAAGCTATTGCCCATTAACAATACTTGTCACCACTCCTTCGGTGACAGTGCAGTTGGCATAGAACTCTGCCAACTCATGTACAGAACACCCCAGCTGGGTGTTTGTAAACAGCTCATACCACCCCTGTGCACGCAGCTTGTGCAGAAACACCCCCAGACCTTGTTCCTCAAAATATTGTACCTTGATAATTTTGCCCCTGACTACCTATCTCTGAAGCAGTTGGGTCAGTTTGGCTAAGATTGCGGATGGGGTAGACTTCTTGGCTCTTTTAGGTTGAGGCTCAGTAGGAGGGTATTGGGTGGAGGCGTGTTTGAGAGAGGCTTTTCTCTTGGGAGTTTTGAGGGGTGATGGTTTGGAGGGTAAAGTGGAGGTTGATTTTGGTGCAGGCAGAGGCTTATCCTCTGAGGACTCTGAGAATACGGGAGTGCCCTGTTTGAAGGTGGTGTTCTCAGTGTCGCTATCTGATGAAGGCTCAGAGGAGGAATCAATTTCCTCAACAACAGGGGATGACTGTTTGGCAGGACGAGGTGTGGAGTGGAAGGCAATTCGGGCTGATTTTCGAGTTAGCCTATTTGTGGGTTTGGCCGAAGAGGGGATTTGTGGTTTTAGTTTGACAAGGGTTTCACTTTTTGAGGGTTCTTCAGTCTGGCCGCTTTTAGGCCTTGATGGTGGTCGTGTTCTTGGCATTCTAGTACGCCTAGCCACAATTTTGTACCTTTTGCATTTCTCACCGATTTGTGTTACCGGTGTGGTTTGTGCAAGCTTGATAGGAGACTCCTCCATTTGACCACTACTTCCCCCTTCGTCTTTTGACAAATCCTCCCTTAGGTCATCCTTAAAAACTTCAGGCCCTGTTTCGGCCCCTGTTTCCTGCTCTGGGAACAGCCCAAGTGAACTGATGTCATCTAGTCCATGATCGAACCGAAAGATTTCATCTAAAGGCCCAATTTCTCTTTCAGATGCCCCAACAGGTTCTTGGGGTTTACATGCCCCCGTTTCTCCAAACAAAATCAATTCCCACCCAAATTTGTAAGGGATGTCTTCCAATTTCAGATTCACTGTTCTAAGGTCGATGCTTTTCAAAAACCCAAAAGGTTTATAGACAATGGGTCGAGAAGGTTCAGTAGTTTTACCTTCCATGAGGGCCGTCAGAAATTGTGTAGGCACAAACAAGGCTGTGGTTGTTTGCAAGGCTGTGCTCTGTGTCTGGTTGCCCTGAGTCGAGGTCGAGGAGCTCTCGGAGCTAATGGGAGACGCCATTTTTCAGAGGAAGGAGAGAGATTAGGGTTTCTTGAACAGAGTTTCAGAGCAAGAGAGTTTCGTTGGAGGTGAGAGATTGAGCAAGAGAGCTTTAAAGAGAGAGACATGTGAAATCTTTAAAAGATTTTGCCCGTTTTGCAACGGGCTTTTGCATTTATTTAGGCCGCACACGCCTCGGGAAGAGATTAGCAATTTTCAATTTGTTGCACATATTTGACAAACAAGAGGCGTACCTGTTTCTGGTGCTTGTTCTTGAGGTTACTTACTCGGTAACATGGGACAATAAGGGCAATCTCATTAGACCTCAACAGTGTCAGCAGGTTGCAAACCTCACATATGCTAAACATAGCACAGAAGTTGATTGCAAACAAAAATTTTAACATGTTGTACCTGTAACTTTTAAATGTTGCAAACAGGGTGAGAGAACAGGTTGGTCAGGTTGTTCTAATTAAGCCTAGTTCGAGTCTATTCCTTTCAAATTGTTCTCTACTCAATGCCTTGGTGAATATATCAGCAATTTGATTTTCAGTGGCACAAAAATTCATTGAGATCACTCCTTTTCAACATTGTCTCTTAAGAAATGATGACGAATGTCAATATGTTTTGTTCTTTTGTGTTGACATGGATTTTTGGCAATGTTAATTGCACTTGTATTGTCACAATAAATAGGAATGCATCCTATGTCAACACTGTTGAGTTATTATATTTAGTTTTGATGATAACAAATCCAAGTGTAAAAATTTGTCCTAATAATGTTGCTCCAAACACGGTCTCCAAACAGGCCTAACTGGTGTTCGTGTTCTTTATTATACTAACTGGTTTGCTACATGTGAGAACAAGTCTTCAAAACAGGTTTTACTTGGTGATTCTATATTAAGTCAAGAACACCATCTCGACAGTTGATTGTAAGGCATGTTCCTGAACTCTAGCAATGGGAAGAACAACCCCAGCAAACAAGGTGGCCTTGGTGTTCACAGCAGCACCATAAATCTTGGACAAGATGACATTCAAAACAAGAAGTCTTGGGTATATAGGTTTTATTTATTTAGACTCTTGTTAATATGCCAATATTGAAAACATCATTTTAAACACCTCTTGAATCGGTATTTGCGCTAAGTGCTTCAGAACACCAGTTGCGAACAACCCTGCGAACAGGGTGCCTAGGGTGTTTCTGAACTGCAGTAGCCACACCCGGTTATCTTTGAAAATTTATTTTAGTTGGCTAAGATCTCCAGATTACTTTCCTTGAATTTCAAAACTGCTATTTCTCTGGAAAGGATATTTCTTGAAAATATTTTGGGAGATTTTCGAAAATAAGTTTTGGAGATTTGCCAAAACTTAAAGATTTCCTTTGACCATATTTTCGGATATGGTAAAGTTTCAAAAGCTGAAAATTTCTGGTTGCTTTTTTGAATCCACCTCACGGTTATGGGAAGATAAGGGTTATCTTTTAAGATATCAAATCCCTTATATTTTGGCAAAATTTTATCACTAGCCGTAGGAGAACATTTCCTGATTGAAAATCGTTTTCTATACTTAGCTGATTCTGTGGCTTATGACCGTTGGTTTTTGTGTTTAAAAACCTCAGCTTTTTCTCTCCCAGTAGACACACAACACACGAGAAAAGAGCATATAGAAAACTCAGGTTGAATTTGCTTAAACACAGCTTTTTGAAAAATTCAGGAAAAATCAGAAAACTCGGTTTACACTCAAAGATTCTTGAGCTTCATTCTGAAAAGCAAACCGTGACAAGCTGTGTTTGATTTTGAGTTTTCAAACCATTGGCATAATAGGATCTTCATTGTACCTTACATCTGCTTAGTGAAGAAGCACCCCCTGTAAGGTGTTTGTAACCCTGATCTTGAATCAGAAAAGTGAGTGAGTGTGTCCTAGTCGTGTGGACTTGGACGTGTCTAATCTTGCGAAGGTTGGACGTGGTGTAACCTGTCTTTGGGAAGAAGGTTACGTGGTTGCAAGTTGTAACAAGGTGTGTTACATTTGTAACGTGTGAAGCCCGTTAGTGAAAGTGGTTAAATCCTACACGAGGTGGGTCGTGGTTTTTCACACCTCAGTTGGGCTAGAGGTGTTTTCCACGTAAAAATTGTGTGTGCTTTATTTTCGCATTTATCTTGGTGATTTTCGCATCTGCAATAATTGAGAACACCCCGTGCAAACAAGCTATCAGGGTGTTTGTCATTTGAGAACAACCTCTACTAGGGTGTTTGTTATTTACAACGCGAAAATCAGACACCACAATTCACCCCCCTCTTGTGGTTGTATACTCACGAACTCAACAAGTGGTATCAGAGCAGGTTCTCTTACAAAAGGTTAACACCTTGAGAGATTCTGAAGATGAGTACCCACAAGGAATTCTTGAAGGGCAATCCATTACTCGTCCACCCTATTTCAACGGCCAACATTATAGTTGGTGGAAGAATAGGATGGAGAACTATATTCAGGCAGAAGATTGTGAATTATGGATGCTCATCAAGAACGGGCACCTTATTCCCACCAAGGTGCTTGAAGATGGTAAGAAGGTTCCCAAGGAATCCATAGAGTTTGATGCCGAGGACTACAAGAAAATGGAGAAAAATGCCAAGGCCAAAAAGCTTCTATATTTTGGCCTAGGAACCGATGAATACACTCGCATCTCTGAGTGTGAATCAGCCCAAGCTATCTGGAATGCTCTGCAAGTTGCTCATGAAGGTACGAGTCAAGTTAAACAATCTAGAATTGAGCTACTTATGCGACAATATGAGTTGTTTGATATGGGTGATCATGAAACTGTGATGGACATGTATACACGGTTCACCCACATCACGAACGAGTTAAAATCCCTGGGAAGATCTTTCACCACTGAAGAGTTGGTGAGGAAAATCCTCAGAATTTTACCTCGCACGTGGGAGGCCAAAGTAACAGCCATCCAAGAGGCTAAAGACATGAACAAGATCACCCTCGACGAGTTGATTGGTAATCTCCAGACCTATGAACTCCGAAAGAACTCACAGCAAAGAGAGGAGCAAAAGAAGGATCGTGGGCTTGCCTTGAAAGCACATGAGGACACTGACTCTGACCTTGAAGATGAAGAAATGGCCCTAATGTCCAGAAAATTCAAGAAATTCTTCAAAAAGGTCAAGGAAAACAACAAAAGAAAAGACTTCAGCAAGTCCAGAAACACCTCCAAAGAACAGCTCACAGGTTGTTTCAAGTGCGGCAAACCAGATCACTTAGTCAAGAATTGCCCTCTGCTTCGAGAAGATCAGACGCCCGAACACCCTCGAAAACAGGGTCGAAAACACCCTGTAAACAATCTGGGCAAGCGATTCTCGAAAGCTATGCTGGCTGCTTGGGGAGATTCCTCTGAGGATGAAGGAGAATCTGAAGCTGAAGAAGGGTCGTAGCACTTATGGCACAAAGTGATTCAGATTCAGATGATGAATCAACAATCAGCTTCTCAGATCTCAAGAACAAGGTACATGGTCTTAACAAAGCCATTTTAGAAGAACTTCTATATAATTTGATAGACACATGTGCTGATCTAAAAAGAGAAGTTCGTGACCTAGAGCTTGAAAATGAAATTCTTAAAAATGAAAAACTCGGTTTACATGAAAATGTTAATATACTCAAAGAAAACCTCTTTATAAAAGAAGGAGATTACTCTCGAATAGAGGAAAAACTCTTTGAGGTGGAAGGAATGGTTGAGTCCCTGCTCAAAGAGAACAAGGGTTTGCATGCTAATAAAGAAAAACTGGAAACCGAGCTTAGCACAAACAAACGCTGGAACAAATCTTCACAGGCCCTTGCTTGGTTAAACACTCACCACAGTCGAAACAAAAAGGGACTTGGGTATAAGCCTAAACGAACAGTTTACCCAATTCATAGAAAGTATGTGGGATTACCTGAAAACATTGTTTGCTTTCATTGTGGTAAAACTGGTCACTATCGATATTCTTGTCCTTTAAGAAAACATGCCAATAAAAAGAATGAAAGGTATGTGAAACAAATCTGGATTAGAAAAGATGAGCTTTACATGTCTAAAGGAATGGGACCCAAGTGGATCTGGGTTCCCAAAACTAAGCCGTGATTTGTTTTGCAGGCTGAAGTAAGAGAGAACAATCCCACAAACAACCCAGCAAACAGGGTAAGAAACACCTTGTCAAACAGATCAGAAAACAACCTTAAAAACAGGCAGCTGTGGCATGTTGATAGTGGGTGTTCGCGGCACATGACTGGAGAAAGATCGAATTTTCTCTCACTTACAGCTTTGAATGGTGGGAGTGTAGCATTTGGAAACGGCAAGTCTGGGACAATTGTCGGTATAGGTAATATTGGTAAAACTCTCTCCCATTCAATTGACAATGTGCACTTGGTTGATGGTTTAAAGCACAATTTGCTAAGTGTGTCCCAACTGTGTGACAAGAACAACCTAGTGGTGTTCTCACGAACACGTTGCTTGGTTGTGAATGACGACACAGGAGATGTTGTGTTGAGGGGGAAGCGATGTCAAAATGTTTATAAAGTCTGTATTTCCACTCTTCCCCAAAATAATCTGACTTGTTTAAATGCATTAAATGATGATATAATGCTATGGCACAAGAGACTAGGTCATGCAAGCCTATCTTTGTTAAACAAACTTGTTTCCAAAGATTTGGTTGTTGGACTACCTTCCATCAAGTTTAATGATGACAAGGTATGTGAAGCTTGTGCAAAAGGCAAACAAGTCAGATCTTCTTTTAAATCGAAAAAATGTGTAAGCACTACTCGACCTCTAGAATTATTGCACATTGATTTATGTGGTCCCATGAGGGTAACCAGTAGAGGTGGGAAAAAGTATGTGCTTGTTGTAGTGGATGATTACTCTCGATTTACTTGGACCTTGTTTTTGGCATCCAAAGATGAAACCTTTGAGAATTTTATTGCCTTTCTCAAAAAGGTTGAAAAGAGAGTAGGACACTCTTTAATTAGCTTGAGATCTGATCATGGAACTGAGTTTGAAAATGTAAGTTTTATCAACTATTGTAATGAACATGGTGTTGATCATAACTTCTCAGCTCCAAGAACACCCCAACAAAATGGGATGGTTGAGCGTAAAAATCGCACCCTAGAAGACATGACCAGAACAATGCTTATTGCTAGTGGTCTTCCTAGGTATTTTTGGGCAGAAGCATTGAACACCTCATGTTACCTTATAAATAGATGCATGATCAGACCCATGTTGAATAAAACTCCTTATGAACTTTTCAAAGGCAGAAAACCCAATATTACGCACCTAAGGACATTTGGTTGTAGGTGTTTTGTGCATAATAATGGGAAGGATGCCTTAGGAAAGTTTGACCCTAGGAGTGATGAGGCAATATTCCTTGGCTATTCTTCTCACAGCAAGGCATACAAAGTCTTTAACAAAAGAACCTTGTGTGTTGAGGAAAGTGTGCATGTGCTTTTTAATGAATCTAACGTGTTGAGTGAGAATGATGCACAGGAAGATGAACTTGAATTAGGTCTTGTTCGAAAAGAAGTGTTGCTCCAAGATAAACGAGGTAAGAACACCATGGAGAAAACAACTCCTGAAGGTGTTCCTCAAAACAGCAGGCAAGGTGAACACCAAACAAGGGAAAACACCGCTGAACCCTGTTCGGAACCGTGTTCTTCAGGAATAGATTTACAAACATGTGCAGAAACAGGCTCGGGAGATGATCGTAAGCATTATGTTACGACTAGAGTAGAGCATGGGTCTGTGGATCCTCTTACCCCACGACCATGGAAGCACCATAGTTCGCACCCTCTTGATCAAATCTTGTCAGATATTAATACTGGAGTGCAAACTAGATCTAAGCTAAAGAATTTTTGTGCTTTCTATGCTTTTCTTTCTAACATTGAGCCAAAAAGTGTGAATGAAGCTCTTGCAGATTCAGACTGGATCACGGCTATGCAAGAAGAGCTTCATCAATTTGAGAGAAACAAAATATGGCACCTTGTACCTAAACCTGCAGAGAGAACAATCATTGGAACCAAGTGGGTATTCCGAAACAAACTGGATGAGTCAGGAACAGTCACTAGGAACAAGGCACGGCTGGTTGTACAAGGATACAATCAAGAAGAAGGGATCGATTATGAAGAAACCTTTGCACCAGTTGCTAGAATTGAGGCTATTCGAATCTTAATAGCCTTTGCAGCTCATATGGAAATCAAGCTATATCAAATGGATGTTAAAAGTGCATTCCTAAACGGATACCTTAAAGAAGAGGTGTATGTCAAACAACCCCCTGGTTTTGAAAATGGCGATTTTCCAAATCATGTTTTTAAACTTGACAAGGCACTTTATGGTTTAAAACAAGCTCCAAGAGCTTGGTATGAACGGTTGTCAAGTTTTTTACTTGAAAATGATTTTAGAAGAGGCAAGGTAGACAATACCTTGTTTCTAAAATCTAAGGGGGAACATTTTTTGATTGTCCAAATATATGTTGATGACATTATATTTGGTGCAACTCATCATGATTTATGCAATGAATTTTCAAATATGATGAGGAGTGAGTTTGAGATGAGCATGATGGGTGAGCTTAATTTTTTCTTAGGCTTACAAATCAAGCAAACTCCAAACGGCACCATGATCCATCAGCAAAAGTATATCAAGGAGTTACTTAAGCGTTTTGGGATGGAGTCAGCCAAACCCATAGACACTCCTATTTCTCCTTCAACCAAGTTGGTTATGGATGATGGGAGTCCCTCAGTTGAGGAGAAACTCTATAGGGGTATGATTGGGTCACTCTTATACCTAACCGCTAGTAGACCTGATATTGTTTTTAGTGTTGGTTTATGTGCCCGTTTTCAGGCTAACCCTAAGGAAACTCATCTTAAGGCTGTTAAACGGATACTAAGGTATTTGAAACATACACCCAATTTAGCTTTATGGTATCCTAAAGGTTGCAATTTTGATCTTGTTGGATATGCTGACGCTGACTATGCTGGATTCCTAGTTGATAGAAAGAGTACCTCAGGTATGGCTCACTTTCTTGGACCTTGTTTGGTATCTTGGGCTACCAAGAAGCAACATTCAGTTGCCATGTCCACGGCAGAAGCTGAATATGTTGCAGCAGCTTCATGTTGTGCTCAACTGTTGTGGATAAGGCAACAGCTTAAGGACTTTTGTGTTGACATTGGATGCATTCCTATTTTTTGTGATAACACAAGTGCAATTAATATTGCCAAAAATCCATGTCAACATAAAGGAACAAAGCATATTGACATTCGACATCATTTCTTGAGAGATAATGTTGAAAAGGGTTTAATCTCTATGAATTTTTGCTCAACGGAAAATCAAATTGCTGATATATTCACTAAGGCACTAGCTAGAGACCAATTTGAGAGAAACAGACTGGAATTGGGGTTGGTGAAACACCCTGAGAACACCTGTTCTCAGAGTTAGATCAAGCTGACAAAACACCCTATAATACCTGTTCTATCCACTTGTTTGCAATTATTGCTATCAAAACAGTGGTCTATGCTTAACAAATATGTGTAGTCTTGTGTGCTATTATGATTATTTATGAAGACTGCTGCCTTGGGAGATGGAGAAAGAGTATTCATGACAGACCTTAGAATGAGAGAAGCATGTTCAAGAATAGATGGCTCGAACGGGTATGCCTTGATTGTCATTAATGTATGCTGCCTGCTTAAATTCTAAGTGTTTCCTAGGTGGCCCTTCATAACGGGTAGGGAGTTTAAAAACCCCCTTTGCGTGTGTCTGTTTTCCCCGTCTTGCTCTCTCTCTCTCTCTCTCTCTCTCTCTCTCTCTCCTCTGTTCTTGCTTTCAAACCCTAGCAAAACCCTCTAAACCCTAATCTCTCTCCTCTAGCAAACAATGGCTTCCAACAACACCTCTCACTCAAAAGCCCTCGTTCTTGCTTCCTCAATCCCTGCTCCTTCTCGCCCAATCTCGTACAAGCCTTTCAAATTCCTGAAAAGCTTGTCCCTAAAATCAGTGGGAATGGGGATGGATGATATTCCCTTTGAATGTCGAAGGGAATTGGTGTTCCTCGTAGGGGCAATTGCTTATCCCATTTCAGTTGAGTCAGAGGGAACAAAGTCGGGGTCTCAAGAACAATTCTTGGAAACCCCTGAAGGGTTTAATTTTGAGCCCTGTTCTTCTGGGTTGTTCTCTGACACCGCGACAGAAACAGGGGCTGCCTCTGCCGAAGGTGTGTTTGTGGAGGATCTGCATGTCGACTTCCAAGGGAAGTCGAATGAGTCGTCAGAGGAGAGTCTAGAGAAGAATTCTCTCCCTGAGGCTGAAATCTCCCCTCCAGTCTTTCAAACTGGAGAGAAAAGGAAGAGGGTGAAAATCGTGGCTAGGCGTAGCAGAACGCCAAGAACAAGGCCACAACCAAGGTCTCAACCCTCTCAAACTCCCTCTTCTCCTCAATCCTCTAAGCCCTCTCGAAAATCTGCAAGGCTAGCGTTTCAATCCTCTCATCGTCCCTCCAAACCCTCTGCTCCTATCATCGAGGAGATTTCTTCTTCTTCTGAAGGGTTCTCGAGTTCTGACTCTGAGAACACCACCTTCAAACAGGGGACACCGGTGTTTTCCGAGTCCTCTGAAGAACAATCTCCTCCAAAACCAACCAATAAACCTGCTGTGAAGCCCTCTCCTGCCAAAACACCCCTCAAGCGAAAGCCCAGAACAGCCCCTACCAGAAACTACCACCTCTGTTCCTGTCCTTAAACGCCCAAAGCAGTTCACTCCCTCTCCTATGTCTGACAAACATGCGCAGTTGCTGAAGCGCAATGTCGTCAGGGGGAAGGTAGTGAATGTAAGCTTTTTCGAGGAACAGGGTCTGGGGGTGTTCTTGACCAAGCTTCGAGCCCAAGGCTGGCTTGAGTTGTTTGCAAACACCCAGCAAGGGTGTTCTGTGCCTGAGTTGGCTGAATTCTATGCCAACTGCTCTGTCACAAATGGGGTAGTGACAAGTGCTGTCAATGAGTGTCATTTCTCCTTTGATGAAGCCACCCTAAGTGATATTCTGGGCATCCCCTCTCGTGGATTTGCTGTGTATGTGAGGGAAGACAAAACTGCCCTAGAAACAGCCAGGCTCTTAGAGGTGTCCAAACGCCTTAGTCAAAAACAGGGCCTGAGAACACCACTTTCAGTTAAGAAGGGTGAAATGACCACCCTGCAGCAACTACTGTTTATGTTCACTATCAAGAACATAATACCGCGAGGTCAAGGGCGAAACTCAGCAGATGCCTTCGATCAATGTCTGGTGGACCTACTGGATCGGGAGGAACCAGTAAACCTCTCTGCAATCATGATTCGCCACATAGAGCGAATTGCGAACACCACCCGGGCACATGATCTTGGCTATGGGTTTCTGTTGACAAGGGTGCTTGAGCACTTTGGGATAGTGCTCACACGAAGAGTGGCGGCCCAAATCATTGATGAGATTGGGATTGACACTCTCCTAGGGTGTGGCTATGAGGTTGGCGAAGGGTCAGTTTCCAAATAGGGACGTCGACCACCTCGACCACCTGTTTCTGGGCAACCTTCCGTCAAGGTTGAGGCTGTTCTTGAGGACAATGCTCGCCTCAAGGATGAGCTCTCAGCTGTCAAGGCTGCTCTTGCTGAGGAACGAGCTCTCTCGGCCAAACGCCATGAAGATCTCCTTGCACTTCTCTCCACTCTTGCCCCCAGCATTCCTCCTCTGCAAACGAAACCACCCCCTGCTCCCTGATTGTATAGGCTGCTCTCTAGTCTCCTCCTTTCTTAATTTCGTTTTTGGCATTGTATTTTTTAATGCAATATCTCATTATTAATGCTTCTTGCCCCTTCTGCTACATACTTCTTTTCTTGCATTCATAATGTTGTTTATGCTTTTTAATGATGCCAAAAGGGGGAAGAAGAGTGTAACCCTCCTATTGACGAATGAACCTAGCATTGACTTAAGTGGACCTTGACTTACGTGGATCCCTATCAGCATTCATTTTTTTTGTCAATATGGTCACTTGGTTTGTCATCATCAAAAAGGGGAAATTTGTTGAGTTATTATATTTAGTTTTGATGATAACAAATCCAAGTGTAAAAATTTGTCCTAGTAATGTTGCTCCAAACACGGTCTCCAAACAGGCCTAACTGGTGTTTGTGTTCCTTATTATACTAACTGGTTTGCTACATGTGAGAACAAGTCTTCAAAATAGGTTTTACTTGGTGATTCTATATTAAGTCAAGAGCACCATCTCGACAGTTGATTGTAAGGCATGTTCCTGAACTCTAGCAATGGGAAGAACAACCCCAGCAAACAAGGTGGCCCTGGTGTTCACAGCAGCACCATAAATCTTGGACAAGATGACATTCAAAACAAGAAGTCTTGGGTATATAGGTTTTATTTATTTAGACTCTTGTTAATATGCCAATATTGAAAACATCATTTTAAACACCTCTTGAATCGGTATTTGCGCTAAGTGCTTCAGAACACCAGTTGCGAACAACCCTGCGAACAGGGTGCCTAGGGTGTTTCTGAACTGCAGTAGCCACACCCGGTTATCTTTGAAAATTTATTTTAGTTGGCTAAGATCTCCAGATTACTTTCCTTGAATTTCAAAACTGCTATTTCTCTGGAAAGGATATTTCTTGAAAATATTATGGGAGATTTTCGAAAATAAGTTTTGGGAGATTTGCCAAAACTTAAAGATTTCCTTTGACCATATTTTCGGATATGGTAAAGTTTCAAAAGCTGAAAATTTCTGGTTGCTTTTTTGAATCCACCTCACGGTTATGGGAAGATAAGGGTTATCTTTTAAGATATCAAATCCCTTATATTTTGGCAAAATTTTATCACTAGCCGTAGGAGAACATTTCCTGATTGAAAATCGTTTTCTATACTTAGCTGATTCTGTGGCTTATGACCGTTGGTTTTTGTGTTTAAAAACCTCAGCTTTTTCTCTCCCAGGAGACACACAACACACGAGAAAAGAGCATATAGAAAACTCAGGTTGAATTTTCTTAAACACAGCTTTTTGAAAAATTCAGGAAAAATCAGAAAACACGGTCTACACTCAAAGATTCTTGAGCTTCATTCTGAAAAGCAAACCGTGACAAGCTGTGTTTGATTTTGAGTTTTCAAACCATTGGCATAATAGGATCTTCATTGTACCTTACATCTACTTAGTAAGAAGCACCCCCTGTAAGGTGTTTGTAACCCTGATCTTGAATCAGAAAAGTGAGTGAGTGTGTCCTAGTCGTGTGGACTTGGACGTGTCTAATCTTGCGAAGGTTGGACGTGGTGTAACCTGTCTTTGGGAAGAAGGTTACGTGGTTGCAAGTTGTAACAAGGTGTGTTACATTTGTAACGTGTGAAGCCCGTTAGTGAAAGTGGTTAAATCCTACACGAGGTAGGTCGTGGTTTTTCACACCTCAGTTGGGCTAGAGGTGTTTTCCACGTAAAAATTGTGTGTGCTTTATTTTCCGCATTTATCTTGGTGATTTTCGCATCTGCAATAATTGAGAACACCCCGTGCAAACAAGCTATCAGGGTGTTTGTCATTTGAGAACAACCTCTACTAGGGTTTTTGTTATTTACAACGCGAAAATCAGACACCACAATTCACCCCCCCTCTTGTGGTTGTATACTCACGAACTCAACAAACACAAAAGTCCTTGAGTTGTTGTCTTATCCATAATAACTGAGCATAGCAAGATGCAGCTGCCACATATTCAGCTTCTGCTGTGGACAAGGCAACAGAGAGTTGTTTCTTGGTTGCCCAAGATACCAAACAAGGTCCAAGAAAGTGAGCCATACTTGAGCTGCTTTTCCTATCAACCAAGAAGCCTGCATAATCAGCATCAGCATACCCAACAAGATCAAAGTTGCAACCTCTAGGATACCATAAGGCTAGATCAAGTGTATATTTTAAGTATCTTAAAATGCTTTTTACAGCCTTAAGATGAGTTTCTTTAGGGTTAGACTGAAAACGTGCACATAGACCAACACTGAAAACAATGTCAGGTCTACTAGCCGTCAGGTATAGGAGTGACCCTATCATACCCCTATAGGATTTCTCCTCAACTGAGGGACTACCATCATCCATTACCAGCCTGGTTGAGGGAGAGATGGGAGTATCAATGGGCTTGGCCGACTCCATCTTAAAGCGCTTAAGTAACTCTTTGATATACTTTTGTTGATGGATCATGGTGCCGTTTGAAGTTTGCTTGATTTGCAAGCCTAGAAAGAAATTAAGCTCACCCATCATGCTCATTTCAAACTCACTCCTCATCATTTTTGAAAATTCATTGCACAAATCATGATGAGTTGCACCAAATATGATGTCATCGACATATACTTGGACAATCAACAAATGTTTCCCCTTAGATTTTAGAAACAAGGTATTGTCTACCTTGCCTCTTGTAAAACCATTTTCTAATAAAAAGCTTGACAACCGCTCATACCAAGCTCTAGGGGCTTGTTTTAAACCATAAAGTGCCTTATCAAGTTTGAAAACATGGTTAGGAAATTCATTACTTTCAAAACCAGGGGGTTGTTTGACATACACTTCTTCTTTGAGGTACCCATTTAAAAATGCACTTTTGACATCCATTTGATACAACTTGATCTCCATATGGGCTGCAAATGCTATCAAGATTTGAATAGCCTCCATCCTTACAACAGGTGCAAAGGTTTCTTCATAATCAATTCCCTCTTCTTGGTTGTAGCCTTGAACCACCAGCCGGGCCTTGTTCCTAGTGACTGTTCCGCACTCATCCAGCTTGTTACGGAACACCCACTTGGTTCCAATGATTGTTCTATCCTCTAGCCGTGGCACAAGGTGCCATACCTTGTTTCTTTCGAACTGATGGAGTTCTTCTTGCATGGCTGTGACCCAATCTGAATCTGCAAGGGCTTCATTAATATTCTTAGGCTCAATTTTTGAGAGAAAAGCATAGAAAGCACAGAAATTTTTGAGTCTAGATCTAGTTTGAACTCCTGCATTAATATCAGACAAAATTTGATCAAGAGGATGTGAACTTTGGTATTTCCATGATCGTGGTGAAAGTGGGTTCATAGACTCGCTCTCCATCCTAGCTGGAATACTCGGTGAAACAAGTTCAAAACCCGTTCTCGAGCCTATTTGGGAGCTTGTTCCTGGATTTATCCCTGAAGGATTCGGCTGGTGTTGTCCCGAACAGGGTTCCACCCTGTTTCCCTCTGTTTGGTTCACAACTTGCCTACCTTCATGAAGAACAACTTCAGGCCTTGATCCCTCCGGTTGATCCTTACCTTGATCATCTTGAAGCAGCACATCTTCTCTAACAAGACCTAGTTCGAGGTCTTCCTCCTGTGCATCATCCTCACTTAGAGAGTTAGTTTCATCAAAAAGCACATGCACACTTTCCTCAACACACAAAGTTCTCTTATTAAACACTTTGTATGCCTTACTATGTGAGGAGTAACCGAGGAATATTGCCTCATCACTCCTTGGATCAAACTTCCCTAAGGCATCCTTTCCATTATTATGCACAAAACATTTACAACCAAATACTCTCAAATGCAAAATATTTGGTTTTTTTCCTTTGAGAAGTTCATAAGGAGTTTTGTTAAGAATGGGTCTAATCATGCATCTATTTATAATGCAACATGATATGTTTAAAGCTTCAACCCAAAAATTTCTAGGAAGACCACTAGCAACAAGCATCGTTCTAGTCATGTCCTCTAGAGTACGATTTTTGCGCTCTACCACCCCGTTCTGTTGGGGTGTTCTTGGAGCTGAAAAATTGTGATCAACACCATACTCATTACAATAGTCAATAAAGCTTGAATTTTCAAATTCTGCACCATGGTCAGACCTTAGGCATACCAAAGAGTGTCCTACCCTCTTTTCAGTCTTTTTAATGAAAGCAAGCAATTTTTCAAAGGTTTCATCTTTAGAAGCCAAAAACAAAGCTCAAGTGAAACGAGAGTAGTCATCCACTATCACAAGCACATACCTCTTGCCACCTCGGCTCATGATCCTCATTGGACCGCATAGATCCATATGTATCAATTCAAGAGGTCGAGTAGTGCCTACACATTTTTTAGATTTAAATGAATTTTTGACTTGTTTGCCTTTAGCACATGCATCACATACCTTGTCATCATTGAATTTGATGGAAGGTAAGCCTACCACTAAGTCTTTGGTTACAAGTTTGCTCAAAAGTGAGTGGCTTGCATGACCTAGCCTTTTGTGCCAAAGCATAACATCATCATTTAGGGCACTTAAACAAGTCAAATTATTTTGGGGAAGAGTGGAGATACACACTTTATAAACATTCTTGTGTCGCTTCCCCCTCAACACAACATCTCCTGTGTTCATATTCACAACCAAGCAACGTGTTGGTGAGAACACTACTAGGTTGTCTTTGTCGCACAGTTGGGACACACTTAGCAAGTTGTGTTTTAATCCATCCACAAAATAAACATTGTCAATTGCATGGGAGAGTGACTCACCTATCTTACCTATGCCGACAATTGTCCCGGATTTCTGTTTTCAAATGCCACACTCCCACCTTCTGAAGCTGTAAGTGAGAGAAAATTGGATCTTTCACCAGTCATATGCCTCGAACACCCATTGTCAACATACCACAGCTGCTTGTTCCCTAGACTATTCCCTGCACTGTTTGCTAGGTTGTTTGCTGGGTTGTTCTCTCTCACTTCAGCCTATAAAACAAATCAAGGGTTAGTTTTGGGAACCCAGATCCACTTGGATCCCATTCTTTTAGAGATACAAATCTCATCTTTCCTAACCCATATTTGTTTTACGTACACTGAGTTCCTTTTAATGGCATACTTTCTTGAGGGACAAGTACAACGGTAATGACCCGTTTTACCACAGTGATAAAATACAATATTCTCAGATAATCCTACATATTTTCTATTCACTGGGTAGGTCATCTTAGGCACAAAACCTAGTCCTCTTCTATTTCGACTATGATGGGTGTTTAACCATTCAAGTGCTTGTGAGGACCTGTTCTAGAGCTTGTTTGTGGCAAGGTCTGATTCCAACTGTTTTATTTTCTCAAGCAAGTTTTTATTTTCTTCCAGCAAAGACTCGACCTTACCTTTTAAGTCAAGGGATTCCTTTTCTAGCTCAGTCAGTTTAGTGGAACAAGTCTCTTCTTTCATGAGTCGAGTTTCTTTAAGCACATTGACGTTTTCATGCAAGCCAAGAGTCTCTTTGTCAACTTCAAGTTTTTCTAAATTAAGGGTTTCATTTTCAAGTTCTAGATCTCGAACATCGCTTTTTAATTCAGCACATATATCCATTATAGTGTACACTAATTCCTCAAGAGTTGATTTATTTAGACCACGTACCTTGTTCTTGAGTTGAGTCAGACTATCTGTTGATCCATCATCTGAATCAGTGTCATTTCTTGCCGTGAGTGCTACATCAGCTTCCCCAGCTTTAGACCCTTCCTCATCCTCGCTTAAGTCTCCCCAGGCCGCGAGCATAGCTTTTGAGAACCTTTTCGCTGAGCTGCTTACACCCTGTTTCCTCCCCTGTTTTCTAGGGTGTTCGGGTTCTTGTTCTTCCTTGTGCAGTGGGCAGTTTCTCACAATGTGGTCCAGTTTGCCACACTTGAAACACCCGGAGAACTGTTCCCAAGAGGTGTTCCTGGCCTTGCTGAAGTCCTTCCTTTTGCAATTTTCTTTGACTTTCTTGAAGAATTTCTTGAACTTTTGAGTGATCATGGCAACCTCCTCCTCATCAGAATCAGAATCATCTTCTAAGGCCTTTAGTGCAAGACCTCGATCTCTCTTTGTCTCATCTTTCTGTTGAGAATTTTTCCTAAGTTCATACGTTTGGAGGTTGCCAATCAGCTCATCTAGGGTGATCTTGTTCATGTCTTTAACTTCTTGGATGGCCGTTACTTTTGCTTCCCAATAATGAGGTAAAATTCTTAGGATCTTCCTCACCAATTCTTCGGTGGTGAAGGATTTTCCCAAGGATTTTAGCTCATTCGTTATGTGAGTGAAGCGAGTGTACATGTCCATCACACTTTCACGATCACCCATCTCAAACAGCTCATATTTTCTCATAAGCAATTCAATCCGGGATTGCTTTACTTGATTGGTCCCTTCGTGAGCTACTTGCAAAGCATCCCAGATTTCTTTGGCCGACTCACATTCAGATATGCGAGTATATTCATCAGGGCCTAGGCCAAAATATAGAAGTTTCTTGGCTTTGGCATTCTTCTCCATCATTTTGTAATCTTCAGTATTGAATTCTTTAGGCTCCTTGGGGATTGACTTTCCATCTTCAGTTATTTTCTTTGGGATGATCGGTTCATTCTTGATGAGCATCCACAACTCATAGTCCTCGACTTAGATGTAGTTTTCCATCCTATTCTTCCACCAACCATAGTGTTGGCCATTGAAGTATGGTGGTCGAGTTATGGATTGACCTTCAAGCATGCCTTGTGGGGTACTCATCTTCAAGGATCTCTCAAGGTGTTAGCCTTTCAAAGGAGAACCTGCTCTAATACCACTTGTTGATTTAGAGAGTACACAACCACAAGAGGGGGGTGAATTGTGGTGTCCGATTTTCGCAAGTTGCTGGCAAACAGTCTTAGACCCTGTTCGCACAGGTTGTTTCTGAGATAAGCAGAAGCGAAAATCCAACAAAATTGAATGCGGAAATAATGGACACAGGATTTTTACGTGGAAAACACCTCTAGCCCAACTGAGGTTAAAAACCACGACCTACCTCGTGTAGGATTTAAACACTTCACTAAACGGGCTAATCACGTTACAATAGTAACACACCTTGTTACAAATTGCAACCCACGTAACCGTCTTCCCTGAGACAGGTTACCCCACGTCCAAAATCCCCTTGATTTGGACACACACTCAACTCACTTTTGTGAAAGAAGAGCATAAAGAAAAACACCCTATTACAATGCTTCTCAACTAAGCTAATATAGGGTACAATGAAATCCTAGTATGCCAACTTTGAAAGCTCAAATAACTCACTCACTAGACACGGTTTTCTTTTCAAACTTTTAAGCTCATGAACACTGAATTTTTCTTTTTGAAAACCGATGCTTCTATCGTTCTAAGAAGCGACTTTATATAGTGCTTGGAAAAACAATTCCTCAAATTTTTGGAAACTAAAATTCCTAAAGAATATAGAATTCTTTAGCCACAAGGGATGAGGAAACATGAGCTGGAAACACTTCCTAAACTGTGTGCATAAGGCGGTGATTCTCAGCAACTAGCCCATGTTTTTCTCAACAACCTTATCCACTTGCCAAAAATTGGATATTCTTTTTATTCAAAAAAGATTTTGTAAATCCCCTTAGATTTTAATAACCGTTTTAGGATAAGGGGTAAGATACTCCATAAAAAATCTTTCTTGCAAATCTTTGAAGAAGCTGCTCAAAATCCAAAAGATAAAAATCGTGCAAAACAGTTTTTCGCAGCTTATTCTGGAAACACCCTGATCACCCTGTTTCCAGGATTGTTCTGAAGGGTGATCCGAAATATTTACCAAAAGAAAACAAAACCGTTTCAAGTAAGTGGTAAGTTAAGAGTTTCTGATTGGCATATTAACAAGAGTCTAAAAATATAAAACCAAATTAAATCAAGACATCTTGTTGTAACCACTAGTCATCTTGTAGAGAGACGAATCTGCTGCAAACACTTCACAGAACCTGTTCCTCACGGCTGCACTTATATCCTATGCTTCAAACACTTCACAGGACATGTTTCAAACACCTTACAGAGCCTGTTCCTCATGGTTGTTCTTACATCGCTGACTTGAGTACCTGTTCTTGATAAACCATTAGTTAAGTAGTTTTAATATATTGAAAAACAGCAGTAAGACCCTGTTGGTAAAGCCTGTTTGGAACAACAACAACTACTACAGCACTTGGATTTGTTATCATCAAAACCTTATACATTCTAACAGAGGAGACCAAAGCAAATGCTCAATATTGTTAATCCTCAACAAACCAACATACCAAAGCCGCCTTAAACTCTATTTGCCCCAAAAACACCCACTACATACTTGAAGTGATACTCCATAGACTTGGCTTAAAGGTAGAAATATGTGTTTGGCTAATGGCTAATATAAAGGAATCATAAGAAAAATGGATATAAGCTCAAAAGGGTTAGCAAAGAGGAAAAACATATAATGCAAGGGTAGGCTATTTGGCTATATATGTGGTTAAAATATTCAAAGAAAGAAATGTCTCTATCATGTAATCAACTTTGCACATGCTATTGTGATTTTGAACAAGAATCTAGGCAACTTCTAGAGATGCAACATGGAATAGTTACACACATGAAAGAAATATGAGACTAAAAACAATGAATAGTTTAAATAAGGGTCAAAATCTCACGAGATATCTACTAAAGTCTCAATAAGCTAACAGAGTGAATCCATGTACAAACGTTAGTGCTAATGACTCTAGGGGTAATAAAGTTCTCAATCAAGACAAGGATCAAAACAAGAAATATTTATAAAACCTTCAAGAATTTTAGCACCAAAAGGGATTACACATCAAAAGATATTCAAACTCATGAAAGCTATTTTGCCTAAACAAAATCATCATTGGAGGTTATCTCAAACCAATCCTCACCATCTCCATATGCAACTCTAAAATGCAAACCAAAAAATCAATTAAATGCAAAACACTAATGTAAAAAAAAAAATTAAAATCAACAACTATATGCTCTAACAAGTATGCAAATTAATAATAAAAATTCAAAACATGGAGCTATCCTTCCCTCATGCCTAAAAAAAGCATTATTATGTAAAGGAAAGAAAACTTTGAGAAGGGGAATAAAAGAAAGCAATCTCATCAGGTTAGATGCAAAGTGCACCTAAGCTATGCGGCCTCGTAATAAATGGGCACATGGAGCATCAGCCGCTCCATCACAATGTCAAGACTCGGCTCATGAAAGCAGACGTCGTCAACACACTAGAAAATACAAGGTAAGAGGCAATAACCAAAATCACACCAAAGCCAACAAGTATCCTCTCTACCTTATCAAAGCGCATAGAAAACTCATAGAAAGGATTAAAGCATCTAGTCTATGTGATTCTCCTAGGCAAGTCCTCTAGACTTACGTAGTAAGGATCTATGGAGGGATCATACCCTCTTAAGTAACCTAGGGACATATAATCTTGAAAGTTTCCACCAAGCATACTAAATATATTATCCTCATAGCCGAAATCGTTATTAGCATCACAAATCATAGGATTATCATTGAGCACATCTAAAGAATACTCGAGGGAAGTGGAGGGTTGTGAACACGTAGGGGAAACATGGAAATGATCAAGGGGATTGGGGAGAACACAATCATCAAAACCAAGGCTAGGAGACTCATGCAAAAACACAATCGTGACACCCCTCTAAAGGAGTGTTAACTAGATTATGCACCACATCAAGAGTATCTTCCAACTCAAAAATGCATCAATAACATCAAGCCTGGCATCAAACCCAAAAGGCTCACCTACCTCGAGCCCCGTGCACCGAGATAAAGGGAAGCATGAATCATGTAAGGATAGGACAACATCAGTGTTGTCCCAGGTTGATACAAAGTCTGGTTGCATGTAGCATGCTTAATAAGGACATGAATTTATATAATGGTCGAAGAATTACACAAATCACACCAAAAATGGGCATAATACGATCTAGAATTGAATGCACAAAGATCAGGAAATGAACATTTCGAAATAATTGCAGCCTTCTAGAGCTCAAATGAATCCCAAGCAATCCACTCAAAGAAATACTAAGCATCATCAATATTTTACCATGAAAGCCAATACTCTAAAAGAGTTCAGGTTTCATTATTCACACCCTCATCAACAATGTCCAAACTTTCCCATTTATCAACACAATAACTACATTGAGTAAGAAAAACATTTAAATGCTTAAAGTACCTTCAAAATAATTCGTGCTTGAATTGGGAAAAGTCGAAAATTGCCATTATAGTTCCTCAAAAATTCTTATTTTTTTAGTTTTCAATCTTTTTTGCCTTTTTTTCAAAGAAAAACAAATTGTTTAGTCAAACCTATCAGGAGAAACCCAATATTCGACACCAGTCCCCACAACGGCGCTAAAAACTTGATATGCCCGCAAGTGCACAGTGGCCTTGTAGCAATCAAGGTCAACCCCACAGAGACTAGGTGAAACTACTGGGTTATAATCCTCCAAGATATGCTAAGCGAATCAAAATTCAAATGGTTTCGAATTAGCAATTTCTAATACACTAATTCTAAATCAATTAAGGAAAAATGCCAAGTAATTTTTGTAGTTATGAAAGGGAAGTGAATTAAGATGATAAATATGTGCCTTTCTTTAATTGGTTAATTTCGAGGAATTGCAATCTATACAGAAATTCAGTCTATTCTTTCGAAATCAACTAAATTTGCCTAAACTAATCCAATATCGCTCTTTCAAGCTAATTTGACTTAATCCAAATTTACTATTTTTGATCACTCAATTCGAGTCCTCCCAACTTGACAATTTCTCTTTCGAGGCGATGCAACGATAGGTTCCAACAACCAGTCTAACAATCAAATGCCATCTATTGAATGTTCACTCAATTGTTTCAAGTGTGCAAGTAAATTTCGGCCAAAAATCAACTCACAACATATCAAACACTTGGCAGAACGAAATCAAACCAATCACGAAAGTAAGCACAATTGTATAGATTAAAATATGATCCAATAGCAATTTGCACAAACCACTAAATCTCTAGACAAAAATTAACTACTCACATATAATCAAAGACTAAACAACTAACTACTCTAAAATGATAAATCTAAAGAGCAAGGAGAAGAGAAGAGAGAAGAATTGCTCATTCGAAAATCGCGCTTGAATATGTCGACCGCAAACTCGGGATGGAATCTTTGAAAGTCTTCACGTCAACTTTATATCACTCTCTCTCTAATCTAAACTAATCCCAAACTACTAGAAGAGAGGAAAGGATTATAAGATGAGATGATGGGGTGTGTGTGAGGATGAGAGCCCCCCATTTTATGTTAAAATTTTGGAAGACGAACAGCCACCCGTAATAATGGAATAATAACCGCTAGGAAGCCGAAGAGCTTGCGAAAAAACAAAAAGCCTCATAGGAAATGAAGGCACCACAGACCGTGGCACTCATGACGGACCAACCGTGGTGTGTACAACCTCAGCATTCTTCTGTTCTTCTTCCTTTGACGAGCGTGGCAACTCGGGGGTATCCATGGAGAGTCAAAAATGCACTCATTTATGGGCAAAATCAGGTGTCAAATGCTTCGGAAACCTGCAAAACACAAAGAAGAGCCATACCAGAGCGTAAAATGGGAAAATGGGTATAAATTATAAATAAAGCGTATAATTTTCCCTAAAAATGTAGCAAAATGACCCTAAAATGATGTACACCTTAAGCATTTGTCAAACCTCCCCATGCTAAAACTATTGCTTGTTCTCAAATAAACACTAGAGAAAGCCGACCAGGGAAGATGCAATGGAACAACCTCTTTAAAATCGGCAAACCATAGCACGTCATGGGCAAGAATAACAATCAACGGCAACCTCAAGTAGTGCACAAAAGATTTCAAAATCAGAAGGAAAAGAATGTTTTCGAAAACGTATAAGGCCACAAGCTTAATATCAAACTTGATCACCCTTAAAGAACCACAAAGCATGTCATGCAAGCACATGGAATTGAGTAGAGCCAAATGGACTAGTAGAGCCTCACTTTTAGGAAATGTGAATCACTCCCTCTCATCTGTTTGAAAAATATCACAGGTTCACTCAAGATTCATTCCAAAGATGTAATCTACCATAGGTTTTACAAGACTCTCAAATTCTCTACCAGTAAAATGCAATGTGCATAAGACAATCAAGAGGACTTTATTTGGATTGTAATGTGGGCCATAAGGGTTAAGGGAAAGGGGTGGACAAATGAATTTGGTTAATGTGGAGCTACTTAGCCAAGTCACTAGGGAGCAATCAACAAAACACCAAGCAACCATAAAAATCACTAACACTCCAAACCTCAAAAATACAATGAACATATCCCAATAAATTATATTTGAAATGAGTTGATAAAGAAGGAACACAAGCTATGTACGTATCCCATGTCAAACACTTAGTTTTTTTTTTTTTTTGTTTTTTTTCCTACGATTCTCTTTTTTTCCCTTTTTTTTCTTTGTTTTTTGTTTGCAACATGATTTTTTTCCTTCTTGTGCTTTTTCTCCTTATACTCATTTTCCTTTTTTTCAATTTTTTAATTTTTTTCGAAATGAAAGGAAAATTGCATTATTGAATGGCATAGGATTACTAACTATCAACTCACAACCAAATTTGCATGTATACAACCCAAACAAGAGGGAACCAAAGCAAATGCTCAACATCACCAATCTCTCAACAAACCAACATACCAAAGCCACCTTAAACTCAATTACGCCCAGAACACCCACTACATACTTGAAGTGATGCTCCATGGACTTGGCTTAAAGGTAGAAATATGTGTTTGGCCAATGGATATAAGCTCAAAGGGGCTAGCAAAGGGAGAAAACATGTAATACAAGCATAGGCTATTTGGCTATGTGGGTAAAATATCCAAAGAAAGAAATGTCTTTATCATATAATCAACTATGCACATGCTATTGTGATTTTGAGCAAGAATCTAGGCAGCTTCTAGAGATGCAACATGAAAGAGTCACAGACATGAAAGAAATATAAGACTAAATATAATGAATAGTCTAAATAAGGCTCAAAATCTCACGGGATATCTACCAAAGTCTCAATAAGCTCGTATAATGAATCCATGTACGAGCATTAGTGCTAATGACTATAGGGGATGACAAAGTACTCAATCAAGGCAAGGGTTAAAACAAGAAATGTTTATAAAACCCTCACGAATTGTAGCACCAAAAGGGATTACACACCAAAAGATATTCAAACTCATGAAAGCTATTTGCCCAAACAAAAGCGCCATTGGAGGTTATCTCAAACCCATCCTCACCATCCCTATATGCAAATCTAAAATGCAAGCCTAAAAATCAACTAAATGCAAAACAGTAATGCAAACAATAAGAAATCGAAAACTATACGCTCTAACAAGTGCAAACTAATAACAAAAATGAAAAACATGAAGCTACCCATCCCCTATGCTTAAACGAAGAATTATTATGCAAAGGAAAGAAAACTTAGAGAAGGGGAACAAAAGAAAACAATCTCACCAGGTAAGATACAAAGTGCACCTAAGCTATGCGGCCTCACAATAACGGGGCATATGGAGCATCAGCCACTCCATTACGATGTAAAGACTCGGCTCATGAAAGCAGATGCCGTCAACACGCGCAGAAGCTTATCAAACTCCCGGGACCACAATTTAGAAAATACAAGGTAAGAGGCAATAACCAAAATTACACCAAGGACAATAAGTATCCTCTCAACCTTATCAAAGCGCATAGAAAAATCTTGGAAAGGATTAAAGCATGCAGTCCATGTGATTCTCCTAGACAAATCCTCTAGGCTTACATATTAAGGATCTATGGAGGGATCATAAGCTCTTAAGTAACCTAGGGACACATAATCTTAAACGTCCCCACGAAGCATACTAAATATATTATTCTCATAGCCCAAATCGTTATTAGCGTCACAAATCATAGGATTATCATTGGGCACATCTAAAGAATGCTTAGGGGAAATAGAAGGTTGTGAGCACGTAGAGGAAACATGGGAATGATCAAGGGGATTGGGGAGAACACAATCATCAAAACCAAGGCTAGGAGACTCCTCATGCGTAAACACATCGTGACACCCCTCTAAAGGAGTGTTAACTAGATTATGCACCACATCAAGAGTATCTTCCGACTTAAAACATGCATCAGCAACATCAAGCCTAGCATCAAACCCAAAAGGCTCACCCCCTTATGCCCCGTGCACTGTGCTAAAGGGAAGCATGAATCATGTACAGATAGGACAACATCTGTATTGTTCCAAGGTGATACAAAGTCTGGTTACACATAGCATGCATAAAAAGGACATGAATTTATATTATGGTCAGAAGAATAACACAAATCACACCAAAAAGGGGCGTAATATGATCTAAAAAGAATGCGTAAGGATCAGGAAATGAATATTTAGAAATAATAGTAGCCTTCTCAAATTCAAATGAATCGCAAGCAATCCACTCAAGCAAATACCAAGCATCATCAATATTTTTACCATGAAAGCCCCTATACTCTAAAAGAGTTCATGTTCCATTATTCACACCCCCATCAAGAATGTCCAAACTTTCTCATTTACCAACACAATAACTACATTGAGCAAGAAAAACATTTAAATGCTTAAAATACCTCTAAAATAATTCATGCCCGAATTGGAAAAAATGGAAAATTACCACTATTGTTTCTCGAAAATTCTTATTTTTTTAGTTTTTTAAATTTTTTTGGTTTTTTTTCCAAAGAAAAACAAAATGCAGGTTAGTCAAAGCTATGAGGAAAAACTCAATAGCCGACGCTAGTCCCCGATAACGGCACCAAATACTTGATACGACCGCAAGCGCACGGTGACGTTGTAGCAATCAAGGTCGATCCCACAGAGACTAGGTGAAACTATTGGGTTATAATCCCTCAAGATATGCCAAGCGAATCAAAATTCAAATGGTTTCGAATTAACAATTTCTAATACACTAATTCTAAATCAATTAAGGAAAAATGCCTAGGAATTTTCGTAATTATGAAAGGGAATTGAATCAAAATGATAAACTAGTGCCTTTCTCTAATAGGTTAATTACGAGGAATTGCAATCTATACAGAAATTCAGTCTGTTCCTTTGAAATGAACCAAATTTGCCTGAACTAAGCAATTATCACTCTTTCAAGCTAATTTGACTAAATCCAAATTTAATATTTTCGATTACTTAATTCGTATCCTCCCAACTTGACAATTTCTCTTATGAGGCGGTGCAACGATAGGTTCCAACAGGCAGTTCAACAATCAAATGTTGTGTTTTGAATGTTCACTCGATTGTTTCAAGTGTGCAAGCAAATTTCGGCCAAAAATCAACTCACAAGTGTCAAACACTTGGTAGAACGAAATCAAACCAATCATGAAAATAAGCACAATTGTATAGATTAAAACATGATCCAATAATAATTCCCACAAACTACTAAATCCCTAGACGAAAAGTAACTACTCACACATAATCAAAGATTAAACAACTAACTACTCTAAAACGATAAATCTAAAGAGGGAAGAGAAGACAAGAGAGAAGCATTGCTCAGCCGAAAATCGCGCTTGAATCTGTCGATCGCAAACCCAGGATAGAATCCTTGTAAGTCTTCACGTCAACTCTATCTCACTCTGTCTCTAATCTAAACTAATCCTAATCTACTAGAAGAGAGGAAATGAGTATAAGATGAGATGATGGGGCGTGCATGAAGATGAGAGTCCCCCCCTTTCATAGAAAAATTTTGGAAGATGAATAGCCACCCGTAATAATGGAATAATAACCGCTAGGAAGTCGAACAGCTTGCGAGAAAACAAAAACCCTCACAGAAAATGAAGACACCACGAACCGCGGGACTCACCATGGGCCGACCATGGCATCCACTGCCTTGGCACTCTTCCGTTCTTCTTTCCTCTACAGGTGTGGCAACTCGAGGGTATCTATGGAGACTCAAAAATGCACTCATTTATGGGCCAAATCAAGGGTCGAATGGTTCAAAAACCTGCAAAAGATAGAGAAGAACCATACCTGAGCATAAAATGGGAAAAGGAGAATAAATTATAACATAAAGCATATAATTTTTCCTAGAAATGTTGCACAATGACCCTAAAATGATATACACCTTAAGCACTTATCAAACCCCACCATGCTTAAACTATTGCTTTTTCTCAAGCAAACATTAGAGAAAACTGACCATGGAAGATGCGACGGAACAACCTCTTTAAAATAGGCAAACCATAGCATGTCACATGCAAGAATAACAATCAACGGCAACCTCAAGTAGTGCACAAAAGATTTCAAAATCAAAAGGAAAAGAAAGTTTTCGAAAAAGTATAAGACCACAAGCTTAATATCAAACTTGATCACTCCTAAAGAACCGCAAAGCATTTAATGCAAGCACATGGAATAGAGTAGAGCCAAATGGACTAGTAGAACCTCACTTTTGGGACGTATGAATCACTCCCGCTCATGTGTTTGAAATATATCACAGGTTCACTCAAGACTCATTCTAAATATACAATCTACCATAGGCTTGACAAGACTCTCAAATTCTCTAGACTAAAATATAATGTGCATAAGACAATCAAGGGGACTTTATTTGGGTTGTAATGTGAGCTACAAGGGTTAAGGGAAATGAGTGGACGAATAAATTTGGGCAATGTGGAGCTACTTAGCCAAGTGACTAGGGAGCAACCAACAAAATACAAACAACTATGAAAATCACTAGCACTCCAAACCTCAAAAACACAATGAACATATCCTCATCAATTACATAGAAAATGAGTTGACAAAGAAGGAACACAAGCTATGTACGTATCCTATGACAAACATTTAGGTTTTGTTTGCTTTTTTTTTCCTATGATTTTTTTTTCCTTTTTTTTTCTTTGTTTTTTTTACAACATGATTATTTTCTTCTTGTACTTATTCGTTTCTACTTTTTTTTTCTTTTTTTATTTTTTTTCTTTTTTAGGAAATGAAAGGAAAATTGCATTACTGAAAGGTATAGGATCACTAACTATCAACTCACAATGGAATTTTTATATATGCAACCCAAATGGGAAGGAACCAAAGCAAACGCTTAACATCATCAATCTCCCAACGAACCAACATACCAAGGCCACCTTAAACTTAATTACCCCAAAACATCCACTACATACTTGAAGTGATGCTCCATAGACTTGGCTTAAAGGTAGAAATATATGTTTGGCCAAGGGCTAATATAAAGGGATCACAACAAAAATGGATATAAGCGCAAAAGGGCTAGCAAAGGGGAAAAGCATGTAATACAAGGGTAGGCCATTTGGCTATGTGGCTAAAATATTCAAAGAAAGAAATACCTCTGTCACATCATCAACTATGCACATGTTATTGTGATTTTGAACAAGAATCTAGGCAAGCTCTAGGGATGCAACATGGAAGTGTCACACATGAAAGACAATTGAGACTAAATATAATGAATAGTCCAAACATGGCTCAAAATCTCACGGGATTTCTACCAAAGTCTCAATAAGCTCAGATAACAAATCCACGTACAAACATTAATGCTAATGACTCTAGGGGATAACAAAGTTCTCAGTGAAGACAAGGGTCAAAATAAGAAATATTTACAAAACCTTCACAAATTTTAGCACCAAAAAGGGATTACACATCAAAAAATATTGCAACTCATGAAAGCTATTTTGCCTAAACAAAAGCATCATTGGAGGTTATCTCAAACCAATCCTCACCATCTCTAAATGCAAATCTAAAATGCAAATCTAAAAATCAACTAAATGCAAAACACTAAGGCAAACAAAAAGAAATCGAAAACTACATGCTCTAACAAGTATGCGAACTAATAACAAAAATGAAAAACATGAGGCTACCATTCCTCCATGCTTAAACAAAGCATTATTATGCAAAGGAAGGAAAACTTAGGTAAGGGGAGCAACTGAAAACATTCTCACCAGGTTAGATGCAAAAGTGCACCTAAACTATGCGACCTCGTAATAACTGAGGCACATGGAGCACACAGCCACTCCATCATGATGTCAAGACTCAGCTTATGAAAGCAGATGCTGTTAACACGGGTAGGAGCTTATCAAACTCCTGGGATCACAATTTAAAAAATACAAGGTAAGAGGAAATAACCAAAGTCACACCAAAGACAACAAGCATCCTCCTAACCTTATCAAAGCCTATAGAAAAATCATTGAAAGGATTACACAGTAAGGATCTATGGAGGAATCATAGCCTCTTAAGTGACCTAGGGACACATAATCATGAACGTTCCCACTAAGCATACTAAATATATTATTCTCATAGCCCAAATCATTATTAGCGTCACAAATTATAGGATTATTATTGGGCATATCCAAAGAATACTCGGGGGAAATAGAGGGTTGTGAACACATAGAGAAAACATGGGAATGATAAAGGGGATTGGGGAGAACATAATCATCAAAACAAAGGCTAGGAGACTCCTCATGCATAAACACATCATGACACCCCTCTAAAGTAGTGCATCTAGATTATGCACTACATAAAGAGTATCTTCCAACTCAAAACTTGCATCAATGACATCAAGCCTAGCATCAAACCCAAAAGGCTCACCCACCTCGAGCCCAGTGCACTGAGCTAAAGGGAAGGATGAATCATGTACGGATAGGACAACATCAGTATTGTCTCAGGGTGATACAAAGTCTGGTTGCACGTAGCATGCATAATAACGACATAAATTTATATTACGGTCAGAAGAATTACACAAATCACACCAAAAAGGGGCATAATACGATCTAGAATAAAATGCACAAGGATCAGGAACTGAATATTTAGAACTAATAGCAGTCTTCTCAAATTCAAATGAATCCCAAGCAATCCACTCAACCAAATACCAAGCATCATCAATATTTTTACCATGAAAGCCCCAGTACTCTAAAAGAGTTCAGGTTTTATTATTCATGCCCTCGTCAACATTGTCTAAACTTTCCTATTTACCAACACATTGAGCAATAAAAACATTTAAATGTTTAAAATACCTCCAAAATAATTCATGCTCGAATTGCGGAAAATGAAAAATTGCCATTCTTATTTGTCAAAAATTCTTATATTTTTAGTTTTTCAATTTTTTTGGTTTTTTTTCCAAAGAAAAACAAAATGCTTAGTCAAACCTATCAAGAAAAACCTGATATTCGATGCTAGTCCCCAACAATGGCGCCAAAAATTTCATACGGCTGCAAGCGCATGGTGGCGTTGTAGCAATCAAGGTTGATCCCACAGAGGCTAAGTGAAACTACTGAGTTTTAATCCCTCAAGATATGCTTAGTGAATCAAAATTCAAATGGTTTCGAATTAACAATTTCTAATACACTAATTCTAAATCAACTAAGGAAAGATGCCTAAGAATTTTTGTAGTTATGAAAGGGAATTGAATCAAAATGATAAACATGTTTCTTTCTCTAATTGGTTAATTTTACGGAATTACAATCTATACAAAAATTCAGCCTATTCTTTCAAAATCAACCAAATTTGTCTAAGCTAAAAAAATGTCGCTCATTCAAGCTAATTTGATTAAATCTAAGTTTAATATTTTCGATTACTTAATTCGAGTCCTCCCAACTTGACAATCTCTCTTTCGAGGTGATGCAACGATATGTTCTAACAAGCAGTCCAACAATCAAATGTCGTCTTTCGAATGTGCACTCGATTGATTCAAGTGTGCAAGCAAATTTCGGCCAAAAATCAACTCACAACATATCAAACACCTGATAGAACAAAATCAAACCAATATTGAAAATAAGCACAATTGTATAGATTAAAGCATAATCAAATAACAATTTCCACAAACTACTAAATCCCTAGACAAAAATTAACTACTCGCACATACTCAGAGATTAAACAACTAACTACTGTAAAATGATAAATCCAAAGAAGAAAGAGAAGAGAAGAAAGAAGAATTGCTCAGCCAAAAATTACACTTGAAGCAGTCAATCACAAACTTGGGATGGAATCCTTGCAAGTCTTCACTTTGACCCTTTCTCACTCTCTCTCTCTAATCTAAACTAATCCTAATCTACTAGAGGAGAGGAAATGAGTATAAGATGAGATGATGGGGTGCGTGTGCGGATGAGAGCCCCCCTTTTTATAGTAAAGTTCTGGAAGACGAACAGCTACGCATAATAATGGAATAATAACCACTAGGAAGTTGAAGAGCTTACGAGAAAACAAAAAGCCTTACAGGAAATGAAGGCACCATGGACCGTGGGACTCACCATGGACCGACTGTAGTGTTCACTGCCTCAGCATTCTTCTATTCTTCGTTCTTCCACGGGGGTGGCAACTCAGGGATATCAATGGAGTGTCAATAATAAACTCATTTGTGGGTGAAATCTGGGGTCAAATGGTTCAGAAACCTACAAAACACAGAAAAGAACCATACTCCAGTATAAAATGAAAAAAGGAGTACAAATTACAACATAAAGCATATAATTTTCCGTAAAAATGTAGCAAAATAACCCTAAAATGATATACACTTTAAGCACTTATCACGTTCTATCAAGCGTTTGATATGTTGTGAATTGATTTTTAGCTAACATTTACTTGTACACTTGAAACAATCGAGTGAACATTCGAAAGACGACATTTGGTTGTTGGACAGCTTGAATAGACTTAGCATAACTTCATCTTGAGAGAGCGATTTATATGTTCGGAGGGCTAATAGGTAATCGAATATATTAAACTTAGATTAGGACAAATTAGTTTGAAAGAACGACATTTACTTAGCTTAGGCAAATTTGATTGATTTCGAAAGAATAGATCAAGTTTCTTGACAAGATTGCAATTCCTCGAAATTAACCAATTAGAGAACAGCTTGTTCATTTTGATCCAATTCTCTTCCGTAACTGCAAAAATTCGTAGCCGTTTTTTTCTCATTGATTTAGACAAGTTTATTTGCAGTAGTTAATCGAATCCATTTGAAATAGAGTTTTGGTTAGCATATTCTGACAAGACTAGGCTCAAGAGATCACTTTAGTCCCTGAAGAACGATATCTTTTATCTATACTACGAACACCCGCGTGCTTGCGGCAGTGTCGTATCAAGTTTTTGGCGCCGTTGTCAGGGACTAAATTGCTAACTATTGAGTATTATCTTACGAACGTGACTAAGCATTTTTATTATTTTGTTTTATTTTGTTTCCGTTTTAATTTTCCTTTTCTTGTTTAATTGCGTTGGTAGTGTTGGTGAAAGTGCTCGCAGGAATTTTTCCTAGTTTATGCAAAGTCGAATTTTGTATAAGCCCGATCCAGAGATTGAGAGGACCTTTTGCTTAGGGAAGAAAAAGCAAAGGATTGAAGAACAAAGGTGTGAGGCAAGAAGGAATTCAAACATGGTGTTTGAAGAAAGAGGGACCTTTCATGATTTCGTTAATGTCGGAGTCCAAAGGATCGCCTCAAGCATAGCTCGGCGTACCGTGGATGCCAACAACTTCGAACTTAAGCTAGCACTATTTCTATGGTGTAGCAATCTTAGTTCTGTAGAACCCCTTTGGAAGACCCGAACCTACACCTCTCGGTCTTTTTAGAAGCGTGTGATACGCTAAAGTAAAACGGAGTCCCCAGTGATGCGATTCGCCTGTGCTTATTCTCTTTTTCATTGAGGAATAAAGCGAGGGCTTGGTTGCACTCTTTGCCGCCTGGTTGCAGAACTACCTGGGACGAGTTGACAAGAGATTTCCTCGCTAAATGTTTCCCTCCAAGCAAGACAGCGAGCCTGAGAAATCAAATCACCAACTTTCTGGAAAAAGAGGATGGGGCGCTCTATGAAGCCTCGGAGCATTTTAAAGATTTACTACGTTTGTGACCCCATCATGGTCGTCAGCATTGGATGATTATCCAGGCCTTTTACAATGGTGTGAACCAAGCTGTGAGGTCCACTATTAATACGGCGGCAGGAGGAACTGCAATGAGCAAGACCGTGGGTGAACCCTATAATCTTATTGAGGAGATGGCACTTAATAACTTTCAATGGTCCACTGAAAGAGTCCCACCCAGGCGAGTTGGCTGTAAGCTTGAAGTTGATGCTTTTACTTTACTTTTTGCTAAAGTAGATGCCATGACTAAAAGACTAGGCCAACTGAATGTTAATGTTGTAAACTCTAGTGCCCCTTGCCCTTGTGAGGTTTGTTGTTCAATTGAGCATATATCTTCGAACGGTCATGTTTGGAGTCCTTTTCCCTATGACCACAATAAAGTTAATTTTGTTCAAAATTTCAACCTGAGACTGACCAATGACCCTTACTCTATTACCTTTAATCCATGTTGGAATAATCACCTAAATCTCTCTTATAGGTCGAATCCAAACACTGTGAATGTGCCCTCTATGAATGCTAGAGTACCCCCTGGTTTTCAAAGACCCCCATTCCCTTCTCAAATGCCCTAAAAGTCAGATTTGGAGCTAACAATGGAAAACATGCTTATGGCACAATAGAAACAACATGAGTACATTAAGCAATTAGCCTCAAATATTGATGTGCTTACAACTCATAATAGGATGTTAGAGGCCCAGATTGCCCAGAAAGCTACTTTTTCGTCTACGCCCCTAGATAGACTTCCCAGTAAGCCCGAACCCAACCCTCATGAGCATTGTAATTGTGTCACCATGAAAGATAATGAAAAGGATTGAACTAACTCTGAGGAAGTACCAAAGGAAGAAGGTAGAGAAATAACTATGGCTGGTAGTAAAGAGAGCAACTATGGTGGCAAGACTGCCACATTTGTAGGGAATGACTCTATTCAGATCCCTACCATTTTTCTCCCTAACCTTCCTGACCCAGGAAGTTTTTCTATCCCATGCGTTATAGGAAAGGTAGAAATTGAGAGAGGGCTATGTGATTTAGGTGTAAGTGTTAGCATAATGCCCTACTCTTTATTTCATAAGTTACACCGAGGACCGTTACTTACCGCCCCCTTTTCACTACAGTTGGCTGATGGTTCTGTAACACAGCCAATAGGTAGGTTGGAAGATGTGTCAGTCAATATAGGAGACATTGGGTATTAGAAGACTTCATTGTGGTCGACATGCCTGAAACTGATGATGCCCAAATTATCCTAGGTAGGCCCATTTTGGCAACAGTTGGTTGCCATATTGATGTGAGAGAGGGTCGTATTTCTTTTGAGGTAGAGGAGAGGTTTACTGTGTTTAGTCATAGGAAGGAGGATGCAGTTTCTTCTCATTCTTTTATATTGGATGCATTACCCCTTTCCCTTGAGTATGATATGGAGGATATCTTGAATGATGAAGATCCTCCTAATTTTAAATGGATTTCATATGAGGACCCTAACCAAGGGTATGTCAAGGTATAGTTTTCTACTCCTATGCCACCTAACAAGCCCAAGGTTGAGGCCCTACTTCTAATGATTCTTTGATAAGTAAGTATTCTAGGTTTGCACAAGTTGTTCACTCTATGCCCCCTTTGGAAGGTATCAATGTTGACTTTGATGTAAGGGTTGAGCTAGTTGATGATAGCCCATCTGATGGGCTAAGAAAGCGATTTGTTTTATATGCGAAAGGCACGTTGTGGCACCAAGTTATGAAGATGAAGGAGCTGCAGTCAGAAATGCGAGGATGGTACCTTCAACTGAAGAAGTTCGACTTTGTGGTTCACGATAAGGCTGATCCGGACCAAGCCTAGAACAAGGGCCAAGCTCTTGACCTTAAGAGAACGCTTTTTGGGAGGCAACCCAAGCCTTCTTTCTCTTTCTTTTTATAGTTTTGATTTTTTATTAATTTTAGTTATTATGGAAAAAAAAGAAAAAAAAGAGAGAAAAAAATATATAAATATATGAACAAAATGTTGGCACCATAGTCAGGTAAACCAGAAATATGACCATGAGGCGCCAACCTTAAAAAAATAGAAAAAAAATCGAGGAATAGCAGACACCACGAACCGTCCGTGGTGAGCCCTATGGTCCGTGGTGGGCTGCTACGAGCTGCGGTCTAGGTTTTTGACTATGGTGCCGTTTCCCTTTCCCCTCATTTCATCTTCTTCACTCAACACTTTCTCTTTCTTCCTCCCTTCTCTCTCTCTCTAAAACGTCCATAACCAACACCTTCAATCTCCCTCAAATCTTCTCCATTTTTCTTCATTTTCACACCAAATTCCTTTCTTTTACTTAATCTCCACATTTCATCCACAAGTTCTCATCTCTTTTCTTCTTCTTCTTCAAAATTCATTTCACCTTCATTCATCCACCATGCCCATCCTTTTCTCTCTCTAATTCTTCACATTTTTACTTATTTTCTTCACTTTTCTAGGTTTTTCTTCCTATTTTTCATTTTAGTTTTGTTTTTGGTTAGGTTTTGTAACCATGGCACCAAACAAAAGGAAAAAGAACACCAAGGAGGTCGTTTCATCAAGTCAAGCACCACTCCGACCTCAAAGGTCATCCAGAATGTCAACCAATGCGTGCGCTGGAGGTAACATTCTTCACCCTCTTGGTTTGATTCATCCTGATCATGTTGCTAGATATAATTGTTTGAATGAACGTGTAGTAGTAGCAACTAGAAATTATGATGAGGATTTATCACTCCAATTGGGAATATTGGATGATATTCATTGGCTGTTTGTTAGAAGTGGTATGAGCCACTTTTTAGAAATCAAAAAGCATACATATAGGGACCTGACCTTAGAATTTCTAAGTACACTCCATGTCGAGGTCCCCAGAGGGCCTCAATGTCAAGCTTAGATATATATCGTTTTATTTACAGTGTCAATTATACGAACTGAACTTAGATACCTTCAATAGTATTTTTGATTTTCCACTTAGCATGGATATACCAAGTTGCCAAGTCCCTGTGAATTCATCCTGAATGCAATTTAGGGTGAACTTTCGGGGAGTGTTAGATAAAGTACCTGTTCATCAAAATGCACGCATATTAGGAACCCCTGCATTAGAGTAGCTCAGTATATCCTTGCTTATTCTCTGTTTGCTCGAGATGATAGCTTGAATGTCCTGAGACTTTCTGAGTTGTACTTTTTATCCTGCATGCTTGATGGTATCCAACTTGACCCAAGTTTATTCTTAGCTAGCCAATTGCATAGTGCTGCTGTTAGCACTAATGGTAGGACAGTCATCGGTGGAATAATAACTACTATTACTAGATTCTTGGGTGTTAAGCCCAATCCTGAGGATAGAGTTTCTAGGTTTGAGAGGCTTAATCAAGCTGCTTTTGAGATTATGAACTTGTGTGAAGTTAAGGGTGGCCATTTGTGTTAGATTTACCCAAAGCCGATCCCCAATGTCAATCGTACTACATTGCTTCACCAAGGCAACATTTACTGGGTACCTGCTGATGACGAGGTTGTCTGACATGTACCCCACCAACCCCCCTCACTCTAGTCAAGCAGGACCTAGTTCTTCCTCTCAACCACCCCCACCTCAGTATTCTGATATCTAGGACACCCTTAGGTTCATTCAAGAGGAGCCAGTTTCCTTCCGAGCCTTTGTAGCTTTAGATAGCGCCGCTCTTCGAGACTTTGTCCAAGAGCGCCACGATGAGCTTCGTGGCTTGCTTGCTTCCCAGACCCAATATTTTTAAGACTACAGGGCATGCCTAGAGACCTGGTGAGATTGGCATATCTCCTATGGACAACCATCCCATCCTCCTCCAACTCCTCCTCTCAGATTTTAATTTCTGCTACTCCCCTTTTCTTTTTATTATGATGTGCCCACATTGAGGGCAATGTGCGATTCAAGCATGGGGGAGTTAGTCATTATAGTTGACATCTGATGCCTATTTCTTTTGTGTGTGTGTGTGTGTGTGTTTTTTTTTTTTTTTTTTTGCTTTGTATATATTTTTAGTGGTAGCTTTTGTAGTTTTTGTTTTAGTTTTGTTTTAGTAGTGCATTTAGTATTCTTCTAGGTTGTATTTTAGTTTCTTCCTTTTGCTAGTTTCTTTTGCATTTTAGTTTGCATTATTTGTAGGAACACACAAAAAAACCAAAAAAAAAAAAAAAACCTCTAATGATGATCTTTGTAGATTTGGCAGCTTTATTTGGTTAGTTTGATCCTTTGATTCGCCCAGATTGTGCATAAAAGTTTGCGAATTAATTTTCAAGCTAAATTCCATGTCTTGACCACATGTTGAATACGAATTGATTTTTCCCTGTGAGTCTTTGCATGAAATTTTGGCGTGTGTAAGCTAGTAAGCTACTTTTGACTATGGTAGATGTCTCGTCAGACTTTGAGTCTTTGAAGACTGTTTATCATTATTAGTCTCATATTTTGTTTCATGTGTGACTCTTCCTTGACGTCACTTCTCTAGGACTTGCCTTGATTCTCATTCAAAATCACATCTCGCATACGCATTTAGGCAATATGATTGAGGCATTTTTCTGTCTTTGATTTATTTGGAACCCACGGCCAAATAGCCACTCTTGTTGTGTATTGTGTCCCTTGTTGGCCCCTTTGAGCCTACAACCAATTTTCTTAATATGAATGCCTACTTTTAGCCCGTGAACAAATACTTGTCTTACACTTAAGCCAAGGCTTGAAGAGTGTTACATTCTTGTGCATCAAGTTTGATAGGGCTTTCGCAAGGTGGATTGTTATTCTCTTTAGTGAATTTTGGCTGTTTGGTGCAGGGATGCAGACATTTGATAAATCCCTTATTTCATTGTGTAAAGTTTAGAGAACAGTTTGATTTTAAAGTTCATTATGGAATTCCCTTGGCTATTCCTCTTTGGAAAAAAAAAAAGAGAATTGAACAACAACAAAAAAAAGAGGAAGAAAGGAAAAGAAAAAAGTTCGTTATGCAAGGTATTTGTGATTTTTGACTCTATCTCTTTTCAATTGGGATTTATTTTATTGATGAGTTGATATGGTTCGAGAAGAATGTAGTATGATGCATGGGAATTGTTTAAGCTCTTAGTCTATGGCTTTTAGCTCCCCATTTTCAAAAACATTTGTTCCCCTCTTACCTTTACCCTAAGCCACATTACATCCCTGTGAAATTCCTCACGATTGTTTAGTATATTTGCATTTTAGTGGTGGCGAATTTGAGAATCTTATCAAGCCTATGGTAGATTTGTGTCCAACGAATGAGAATTAAGAGAACTTTCATATACATACATTGTCAAATATATGAGTGCTGAGTGCCACAAAACTATAGTGAGGTTCTACCGGCCTTGCTAGTCTTACTCGCTTCATATGCTAGAATGATTGTATTTGACAATTTATACGACGATTGGTTCAAGTTTTGCATTATGATCTATAAAAAGTTTTTGAAATTTTATTCCCTATTCTGTTTATTAGTGATATTTTTGTATCTTTTTGGGCTACCTTTGGATCATCCTTGTCATTTGAATATTATCTATGTCTATCCTGAGGAGACTGTTTATATCTTTAATCCTTGCGTTGCTTGAGGACAAGGAGCAATTTAAGCATGGGGGAGTTTGATAAGTGCTTTATATGTACACCTTTTTAGGGCTCTTTTGCCTCACTTTTAGGAGAATTTTATGCTTAATGATGTTATTTATTCTCCTATTCTCGATTTATGCTTGGGTGTAGTTATTTTATGTATTTTGCAGGATTTTTAGTCTTTTTACCCAACATTTGCCTTTTGATAGCTGTGTTTTGACTTCCCCCACAGTTATCCATATTTTTCCATGATCGTAGAGCAAAGAAAGAGCAAAAGTCCGGATCCAGCACAGACCACGATCAGGCCGTGGTGAACCCCACGGACCGGGTATGGCTGTAACTATTGCCCCTTCGTTTTCCCTTGTTTGTGTGGCTGAGATCAACCAGAATTTTTTATAAATAGTGACGTTCAGCAACAAAGAAAGAGCATTCCAAGGCATCCCATGCAAGTAGCTAGTTTAATTTAGTTTAGTTTTCCCAAATTTTGTTTTTTGCTTAGTTTCGTATGAGTTTTAAGTGTGAGAGTTTTGATCCTGAGGGAGTTATGAAACCCTTGGTGGAGGCCATCTCGGTCAAGTCCATTCCGCTCAAGATTTCATCGATTTTTGTGGTTAGTTTATCTTTTATGATGTCCGAGTAGTTTTCTCAGTCTAGGAATTTAGCAGTTTGTGGAGTGGTCATTGGATCATGTTTTGATTTAATGAATTGTGCTTATTTTCATGATTGGTTTGATTTGGTTCCATCAAGTCTTTGACATGTTGTGTAGTTGATTTTTGGTCAAAATTTACTTGCACATTTGAAACAATCGAGTGAACATGTGAAAGACGACATTTGGTTGTCGGACTGGTTGAATAGACATAGCATAACTTCGTGTTGAAGAGCGATTTATATGTCAGGAGGGCTAGTAAGCAATCAAATATATTAAACTTGGATTAAGTCAAATTAGTTAGAAAGAACGCCATTTGCTTAGTTTAGGAAAATTCGATTGATTTCGAAAAAATAGATCAAGTTTCTTGACAAGATTGCAATTCCTCGGAATTAACCAATTCTCTTCCATAACGGCGAAAATTCCTAGACGTTTTTCTCTTATTGATTTAGACAAGTTTATTTGCAGTAGTTAATCGAATTCATTTGAAATAGAATTTTGCTTAGCATATTCTGACAAGACTTGGCTCGATAGATTACTTTAGTCCCTGAGGAACGATATCTTTTATCTATACCACGAACACCTGTGCGCTTACGGCAGTGTCGTATCACGTTTTTGGCGCCATTGCCGGGGACTAAATTGCTAACTATTGAGTATTGTCTAGAACGTGACTACGCATTTTTATTATTCTGTTTTGTTTTGTTTTCTTGTTATTTTTCTTTGTCCTTGTTTAATTGTGCTGGTACTGTTGGTGAAAGTGCTCATAGGAATTTTTCCTAGCTTATGCGAAGTTTGATTTTAGACGAGCTCGATCCAGAGATTGAGAGGACTTTTTGCTTAGGGACGAAAAACCAAAGGATCGAAGAATAAAGGCGCGAGGTAAGAAGGAATTCAAACATGGCGGGTGAAGAAAGAAGGACCCTTCGTGATTTCATTACTCCTGGAGTCCAAGGGATCACCTCAAGCATAGCTCGGCCTGCTGTGGATGCCAACAACTTCGAATTCAAGCCAGCACTTATTTCCATGGTGCAGCAATCTCAGTTCGATAGAACCCCTTTGGAAGACACGAATCTACATCTCTCAGTCTTTTTAGAGGCGTGCAACACGCTAAAGTTAAACGGAGTCTCAAGTGATGCGATTCGCCTACGCTTATTCCCTTTTATTAAGGGATAAAGCGAGGGCTTGGTTGCACTCTTTGCCGTCTGGTTGCATAACTACTTGAGACGAGTTGACAGGAGCTTTCCCTCGCCAAATTCTTCCCTCCAAGCAAAATCACGAGCCTGAGAAATCAAATCACCAACGTTATGCAAAAAGAGGATGGGACACTCTACGAAGTCTTGGAGCGTTTTAAAGATTTGCTGTGTTTGTGACCCCATCATGGTCTTCAGCACTGGATGATTATCCAAGCCTTTTATAACGATGTGATCCAAGCTATGGGGTCCACTATTAATGCGGCGGTAGGAGGAACTTTAATAAGCGAGACTGAGGATCAAGCCCATAACCTTATCGAGGGGATAACGCTTAAAAACTTTCAATGGTCCACTGAAAGAGTCCAACCCAAGCGAGTTGGCTGTAAGCTTGAAGTTGATGCTTTTACTTTGCTTTCTACTAAAGTGGATGCCATGACTAAAAGACTAGACCAACTGAATGTTAATGCTGTAAACTCTAATGCCCCTTCCTCTTGTGAGATTTGTTGTTCAATTAAGCATATATCTTTGAACTGTCATGTTGGGAGTCCTTTTTCCCACGACCCCGATAAACTTAATTATGTTCAAAATTTCAACCTGAGACTGATCAATGACCCTTGCTCTATTACCTGTAATCTATGTGGGAAGAATCTCCCAAATCTCTCTTATAGATTGAATCCAAACACCGTGACTATGCCCCCTATCATTGCTAGAGTACCCACTGGTTTTCTGGTAGAGACCATCAAGCCAAGGCCTCCAATGCCACTGAGGAAGACAAGGAGGGTCATAGGAGTGTCAAGGAGGTCAAGGAAATCCACGCCATGGTCAGAAATGCCTTAACTCATAACCATATCCTATAATCCAGTTCGACCGAAAACAGGCCTGGTTTTGTGCACCTTTTGCAGCAAGAAGACCTCAGGAATTCTAATGGGAATCTTCACCCTTGTCACGCCTAAGAAGTCAGCTTTGAAATAAAAAAAGTTTCAAGTCATTTGGAGTGCATTTGGTTGATCAAATACAGCCCACAAGTAAACCGTCCAGAATCCAGTTCAGTTGGGACCACCCGGCTTCTACGGCCTATTTTTCCCAAACGGATAATCCAAATCCAGTGAACCTTTTTCCATTAAGAAATAGACTCTTCCAGCTTTCATTTGACTCCTGAATCATCGAATTTGGATCACAAACAAGAGAGTTATGGCACATCGAATCTGGCCCTGCTGCTGTATGAACGCGATGACAACTAGGAGCAATTAATGCATGAAGAAACTTCTGTTCAAGGGACTTAACCCACGTCCCTCTTACTCCCAAGGCTAATACATTATATGCTAGGTGGGAAAATGAGTTTAATCTAGTCTCCAAGCTGATGATTCATGGTTCAAGACATAATTATCCATGATACTTTGTTTTAGTTTTCTTGTACTTTGTCTCTTGCATTTTCTATGTTAGCCTAGTAATTTGTGTTTGTGTCTTTTCATATGTAAGGCCAGCCCTATTAAAGGGCCACAGCTGAGTTTGTTTTGATAAAGCAATTATCAAGTATTAAGTAAATTCCAGATTGAGTCCAAACACTCTTTCTCTCACAAAACCCTAGTTCTATATCTTGAGGCTGGCCCCTCAAGTGGTGTTCCAGGTCTCCTTGTATCAATTAGGTGGTGATTTAATTTTTTGTCCTAATTGGTCTAAGGATATTGCCTAAGTTCTTAGCAAGAGTGGCTCCTTTTGGATTATCCCTTGTCTTAAGATCTTACCTATCTATCCCTTGCTTGCATTCACTATCTTTCCAAGTTACAAATTTATTGCTAGCATACGTGAGCCTTGTGTGTTTGGAGTGATTGGTGAGGCTACATACATCATTTGGTATCAGAGCTTAGGCTACAATCTTGGCCGAGCTTCCATCTCAAAACACATTCCAAAATACAAACTCATGATCCTCAAAGAACCCATATATATGCCGTCCAGAATGTCGTCTAGTCTCACTCTGGAATAAGTTGCCGAGCAAGCTCTTAGAGAAAAGGCTGAGATGGAGGCCCAAGTTAAGTACCTCTAAACTCAACTCGACCAACTTGTGGAAGAGAAAAGGAGGTGGAACAGAACCCCTAACAGCTACCACAGCCGTGTTGATTCTGATGAGTCCGAGAGGGAGGAAAACAGTGTCCAAGGGAATTCAAGTAAAAGAGGCTCCATTAGAAGACTCCATGGAAGCCGTGAAGGCAGCTATGGTGACTTCAAAGTTGATATCCCTGAATTTGAAGGCCAACTGGATCCGGATTACTTCTTGGATTGGCTTCAAACCGTTGAGAGAGTCCTTGAATATAATGACATTCTGGAGGACAAGAAGGTAAAACTTGTTGCTCTCAAGCTTAGAAAGTATGCATCCATTTGGTGGGCTAACCTAGTGGCTAAAGGAGCTAGAAAAGGAAAGGGGAAAATCAAAACTTGGACTAAAATGAGGGACAAACTTAAGTCTAAGTTTCTACCATCTTATTACCTTCAAGACAACTACTTGAGACTTCATCATCTGAAACAAAGGAACAAGAGTGTAGAGGAGTACACTAGGGAGTTTGAACAACTCCTATTGAAATGTGATTTGAGGGAAGATGATGCTCAAACTATGGTGAGGTATTTAAGTGGGTTAGATGAACATATTGCTCATGTTGTTGAATTGCACCCCCATACTTCCCTTGATGACTTAAGCTCTTTGGCCTACAAAGTTGAGCAACAAAGAAAATCCAAAGGAAAGGGAGCCCTGTCCAAGCCTACCCCACGGCCTTTTCCCTCTCAAAGACCACCTTACTTTACCCCTAAACCTTAAACCCCCCTACTATCCAAAAATACCCCCCTAGCGCCCCCATAGCCTCAACAAATTACCTCCCAAGCCCAAGGAAAAGATCCGATGTTTTAGATGCCAAGGCCTAGGGCACATTGCTTCTAAATGCCCTAACAAAAGAGTGGTATCCCTTGCTGAATATCAAGCTTCTTTTGAGGAGCCAAATGAAGAGGAGGAAGAAGGAATGGTGGTGTACTTAGCTGAAAATGTAGAGGAAGTTGAGGAGGGACCAGACGAAGGCGAACTTTTGGTGATTAGGAGAGCTTTAAGTGGCTTTGCTACTTAAGATGACATGGAGCAAAGAGAGGCCATTTTCCACGCCAGATGCACCGTGGGAGGCAAGGTATGCTCACTCATCATTGATCGTGGGAGTTGTGCTAATGTTGCATCCAAAACCATGGTGGACAAGCTCAAGCTTACGGTCACACCTCATCCCAAGCCCTACACTATTCAATAGCTCAATCAGGGTAAGGGTATGCAAATCTCTTCTCGTTGTCTTATTTCTCTTTCAATTGGTAAGAACTATAAAGATGAGATTTGGTGTGATATTGTGCTCATGGATGCTTGCCATATCTTATTGGGGAGACCTTGGCTCTTTGATAGAAGTGTCATGCATGATGGCCGGATGAACACTTATACCTTCTATAAAGACCACAAAAAGATCACCCTAACTCCTCTCAAATTCGCCCCCTCTCCCAAACCCAAAGACAACCCCCATATGGATGTCTTCCTTACCACTCTTCTAAAATCCCAACACCATGAATTTGAACCTTTTAAAGAGTTGATTTTGATGCAGTCAGAATGGCCAGAGCCTACTACCCATACTCATCCTTTATTTACCCCACATCTCCAAACCTTCCAGCATGTCTTTACATAAGAAATCCCTCACGGTCTACCACCACAAAGGTCCATCCAATACAAAATAGACCTCATTCCCGGCTGTACTCTCCTAAACAAACCGACTTATAGAATGACCTTACAAGAAACTCAAGAAATAAAAAGGCAAGTGGATGATCTTCTCTCTAAGGGATTGATTAGAGAGAGTTTGAGTCCATGTGCTGTCCCGGCCTTACTTGTGCCTAAGGAGGATGGCAGCATGAGGATGTGTGTGGATAGCCATGCAATCAACAAGATTACAATCAAATACCGCTATCCCATTCCAAGGTTGGAGGATTTACTTGACGAACTTTGTGGAGCCACCATCTTTTCTAAGATTGATCTTAGAAGTGGCTACTACCAAATTAGAATATATGAAGGAGATGAATGGAAAACGGCTTTCAAGACCAAGGGAGGCTTGTATGAATGGTTTGTCATGCCCTTTGGCTTGACTAATGCCCCCAGCACCTTCATGAGATTGATGAACCAAGTACTCAAACCGGTGATTGGCAAATTTGTTGTTGTCTATTTTGACGATATACTCATTTATAGCCGAAGTGAGGAGGATCATGTTCAGCATCTCCATGAGGGACTCACCATCCTGTCCAATGAGAAGCTTTATGGAAACCTTGAGAAGTGTCATTTCTTCACTCCTCAAGTGGTCTTTTTGGGTTATGTTGTTTCTACCCAAGGGATTCATATTGATGAAAGCAAAATAAAGGCCATCCAAGAGTGGCCAGTACCTACATTAATTCACCAAGTTCGGAGTTTTCATGGCTTGGCCTCATTCTATAGAAGATTTGTAAAAGATTTTAGCACCATTGTTGCCCCTATGACCGAGTTGCTAAAAGGCAAAAGCTTTGAGTGGTCAGATCAAGCCCAATTTGCCTTTGAAGAGATCAAGAGGAGGCTCACAAGTGCACCCGTTTTGGCCTTGCCTAATTTTTCCAAGATCTTTGAAGTGGAATATGATGCTTCGGGAGTTGGAATTAGGGCTGTCTTGTCCCAAGAGAAGAGGCCTATAGCCTACTTCAGTGAAAAGCTAAACGAGGCTAAAAGGAAGTACTCTACCTACGACAAGGAGCTCTATGCAATAGTCCGAGCATTGGAGCATTGGCGGCACTACCTAGTTGGAGGAGAATTCATTTTGCATTCCGATCATGAGGCCTTGAAATACATTCAAGGACAGCATAAACTTAATCCCAGGCATGCTAAATGGATTGAGTATCTCCAATCCTTTCACTTCATAATCCATCACAAAGCTGGCAAATTGAACAAAGGAGCGGATGCACTTTCAAGGAGGTATCTCTTACTTTTTGTTTTAAGCACTAAAGTTCTTGGCTTTGAGATTGTGAAGGATATGTATCCTACTGATGAAGGCTTCAAAGAAATACATGAGAAGTGTTCCAAGCATGCTCAAGGACTGTTTCATTTAGAAGAAGGTTTCTTGTTCAAAGGTTCCCGACTTTGCATCCCTAAGTGTGGCTTTAAGGAACTTCTTATTTAAGAGCTTCATGGAGGCGCTCTAGCTGGACATTTCGGGGTAGAGAAGACTTGTGCCATGCTCAAAGAACACTACTATTGGCCGCACATGTCCAAGGATGTTGAGCACTTTGTGAAGAGATGCTCCATATGTTAAATGGCCAAGAGCCATGTCTTACCTCAAGGCGTATACTGTCCTCTTCCCGTACCTCAATCTCTATGGGAGGATGTGAGTTTAGACTTTATTACGGGATTACCAAGAACTCAAAGGAACAAGGATTCAATCATGGTAGTGGTAGATCATTTTTCCAAGATGGCTCACTTCATCCTATGCCATACCACCAATGATGCTTCCTACATTGCTAATCTCTACTTTAGAGAGATTGTAAGACTCCGTGGTATTCTCAAAAGCATCGTTTCAGATAGGGACAGCACGTTCCTCAGCCATTTTTAGATCACTTTGTGGATGAAGATGGGTGCTCAACTCAAATTCAGCACCACTTGCCACCCCCAAACCGACGGACAAATGGAAGTGGCTAATAGGACCTTGGGCACCTTACTTAGGGTCCTTGTCAAGAAGAGTATAAAAGGGTGGGATGAGTTGCTACCCCATGCAGAATTTGCCTTCAATCGAGCACCTAGCAAGGCCACCCACCTCTCCCCTTTTCAAGTAGTGTATGGACAGAATCTATCGAGTCCATTGGATCTCACTCCCATTCCAAATCCCACCAAATTCAGTTGGGAGGCCGAGAAGAGAGCCAAGGAGATTCACGACTTGTATATTCAAGTGCGAGATAGGATTGCTAAGTCCAATGAACAAGCCATGAAGCAAGCAAACAAGCACAAAAGAGAAGCCCATTTCCAGCCAGGAGACTTGGTATGGATCCATTTGAGGAAGGAAAGGCTTCTTGATAAGCGCAAATCCAAGCTAATCCCGAGATCGGATGGTCCTTTTGAGGTCCTTGACAAAATTGGCCCTAGTGCCTACAAAATTGACCTTCCTGGTGACTATGGAGTATCCGCCACCTTCAATGTGCCTGACCTCAATCCATATTATGATGAGCATGAGGAACTTCCGAGTTTGAGGTCAAACTCCAATCTAGCCGGGGAGAATGATGGAGACCATCAAGCCAAGGCATCCAATGCTACTAAGGAAGACAAGGAAGGTTAGAGGAGTGTCAAGGAGGTCAAGGAAGTCCACGCCATGGTCAAATATGCCTTAACTCATAACCATATCCTACTGTGCAGTCCGACCAAAAACAGGCCCGATTTTGTGCACCTTTTGTAGCAAGAAGACCTCGGGAATTCTAATAGGAATCTTGACCCTTGTCAAGCTTAGATTTCAGCTTTCAAATAAAAAATTTCAAGTCATTTGGAGTCCATTTGGTTGATCAAATACAACCCACAAGTAAACCGGCCAGAATCCAGTCCAGTTCAGACCACCTAGTTTCTACGGCACATTTCTCCCAAACGGCTAATCCAAATCCAGTGAAACATTTTCCACTGGAAGATAAACTCTTCAAGCTTTCATTTGACTCTTGAATCATCGAATTTGGATCACAAATAAGAGAGTTATGGCACATCGAATTTGGCCCTGCTGCTGTGTGAACGCGCTGACAACTAGGAGCAATTAATGCATGAAGGAACTTCTGTTCTAGGGACTTAACCCACATACCTCTTACTCCCAAGGCTGATACATCATGTGCTACGTGGGAAAATGAGTTTAATCTAGTCTCCAAGTTGATGATTCATGGTTCAAGACACAATTATCCATGATACTTTGTTTTAGTTTCCTTGTACTTTGTCTCTTGCATTTCCTATGTTAGCCTAGTAATTTGTGTTTGTGTCTTTTCATATGTAAGGCCAGCCATATAAAAGGGCCATAGCTGAGTTTGTTTTGATAAAGCAATTATCAAGTATCAAGTAACTTTTAGATTGAGTCCAAACACTCTTTCTCTCACAAAACCCTAGTTCTATATCTTGAGGCTGGCCCCTCAAGTGGTGTTCTAGGTCTCCTTGTATCAACTAGGTGGTGATTTAATTTTGTATCCTAATTGGTCTAAGGAGATTACCCAAGTTCTTAGCAAGAGTGGCTCCTTTTGGATTATCCCTTGTCTTAAGATCTTGCCTATCTATCCCTTGCTTGCATTCACTATCTTTCCAAGTTACAGATTTGTTGCTAGCATACGTGAGCCTTGTGTGTTTGGAGTGATTGGTGAGGCTACATACATCATTTTTAAACATCCCCATTCCCTTCTTAGATGCCCCAAAAGTCAAATTTAGAGCTAATGATGGAAAACATGCTTATGGTATAATAGAAATAAGATGAGTACATTAAGCAATTAGCCTTAAAGGTTGATGTGCTTATAACTCATAATAGGATGTTAGAGGCCCGGATTACCCAAAAAGCTACTTTTTCATCTGCGCCCCCAGATAGACTTCCTAGTAAGCCTGAACCCAACCCTCGTGAGCATTGTAGCTGTGTCACCATGAAAGAGGATGAAGAGGACTTAACTGACTCTGAGAAAGTACCAAAGGAAGAGGGTAGAGAGATAACTATGGCTGGTAGTAAAGAGAGCAACTATGGTGGCAAGACTTCCACATTTGTAGAAAATGACTTTATTCTGATCCCTACCATTTTTCTCCCTAAGCTTCCTGACCTAGGTAGTTTTTCTATCCCATGTGCTATAGGAAAGGTAGAAAATAAGAGAAGGCTATGTGATTTAGGTGCAAGTGCTAGCATAATGTCCTACTCTTCATTTCAGAAGCTACACCGAGGACCATCACTGGCCACCCCCTTTTCACTACAGTTGGTTGATGGTTCTGTAACACAACCCATAGGCAGATTGGAAGATGTGTTAGTCAGTATAGGAGACATTTGGGTATTAGAAGACTTCATTTTAGTCGATATGCCTGAAACTGATGATGCCCAAATTACCCTAGGTAGGCCCATTTTGGCGAAAGTTAGTTTCCATATTGATGCGAGAGAGGGTCGTATTTCTTTTGAGGTAGAGGGGAGGTTTGCTGTGTTTAGCCATAGGAAAGAGGATGTGGTTTCTCCTCATTCTTCCACATTGGATGCATTACCCCTTTCCCCTGAGTATGGTATTGAGGATGTCTTGAATGATGAAGATGCTCCTAATTCTGAATGGATTTCATATGAGCACCCTGACCAAGGGTATGTTAAGGTAATGTTTTCTGCTCCTATGCCACCTAACAAGCTCGAGGTTGAGACCCCTGCGTCTAATGATTCTTTGATAAGTGATTATTATAGTTTTGCATGAGTTGTTCACTCTATACCCCTTTGAAAGGTTTCGATGTTGATTTTGATGTACGAGTAGAGCTAGTTGATGATAGCCTGTCGGATGGGCTAAGAAAGTGATTTGTTTTATATGCGAATGGTACGTCGTGGCACCAAGTTATGAAGACGAAGGACCTGCAGCCAGAATTGTTAAGATGACACCTTCGACTGAAGAAGTTTGACTTTGTGGTTTGCGATAAGGCTGATCCGGACCAAGCTTAGAACAAGGGTCAAGCTCTTGACCTTAAGAGAGGTGTTTCTTAGGAGGTAACCCAAGCTTTCTTTCTCTTTCCCTTTTATAGTTTTGATTTTTTATTCATTTTAGTTGTTCTAGACCAAAAAGAAAAAAAAGAGAGAAAAAAAAATCTAAATATATGAATAAAATGTTGGTACCATGGTCAAGTAAACCAGAAATATGACCATGAGGTGCCAACCTTAAAAAAAATGGAGAAAAAACCGAGTAGTAGCAGACACCGCAAACCGTCCGTCTTGAGCTCCACGGTCCGTGGTGGGCTGCTAAGGGCCGCGGTCTTGGTTTTTGACTGTGGTGACATTTCCCTTTCCTTTCATTTCATCTTCTTCACTCGACACTTTCTCTTTCTTCCTCCCTTCTCTCCCTCTAAAACCTCCATAACCAACACCTTCAATCTCCCTCAATTCTTCTCCATTTTTCTTCATTTTCACACCAAATTCCTTCCTTTCACTTAATCTTCCCATTTCATCCACAAGTTCTCATCTCTTTTCTTCTTCTTCTTCAAAATTCATTTCACCCCCATTCATCCACCATACCCATCCTTTTCTCTCTCTAATTCTTCACATTTTTACTTATTTTCTTCAATTTTTTAGGTTTTTGTTCGCATTTTTCATTTTAGTTTTGTTTTTGGTTAGATTTTGTAACTATTGCACCAAACAAAAGGCAAAGGAGCACCAAGGAGGTTGGTTCAAGTCAAGCACCATCTCGGCCCTAAAGGACATCCAGAATGTCAACCAATGCGCATGCTAGAGGTAACATTCTTCATCCTCTTTGTTTGACTCATCTTGATCATGTAGCCAGATATAATTGCTTGGTTAAACGTGTAGTAGCCGCAATTGGATATTATGATGAGGATTTGTTACCCTGATTGGTAATATTGGATGATATTCATTGGTTGTTTGTTAGAGGTGGTACTAGCCACTTTTTAGAACTCAAAGAGCATACATATGGGGACTTGACCTTAGAATTTCTAAGTACACTCCACTTCGAGGTCACTAGAGGGCCTCAATGTCAAGCTGGATATATGTTGTTTTCTTACAGGGTTAATTGTATGAACTGATCTTAGATACATTCGAAATGAGAACCCCTGCATTAGAGTAGCTCTGCATATCCTTGCTTGTTCTCTGTTTACTCGGAATGATAGTTTGAATGTCCCGAGACTTTCTGGGTTATACTTTCTATCCCATATGCTTGATGGTGTCCAACTTGACCCAGGTTCATTCCTAGCTAGCCAATTGCATAGTGTTGCTATTAGCCCTGAAGGTAGGATAGTCATTGGTCGGATAATAACCACTATTGCTGGATTCTTAAGTGTTGTGCGCAACCCTAAGGATAGAGTTTCTAGGTCTGAGAGGCTTGATTAAGCTGTTTCCGAGATTATGAACTTTTATAAAGTTAAGGCTGATCATTTGTGTTGGATTAACCCTAGGGACCGGCTTTTGCCACTTCCCAATGCCGATCGCACTACTTTGCTTCACCGAGGTAACCTTTACTGGGTACCCGGTGATGACGACGTTGTTTGACCTGTACCCCACCAACCCGCCCATCACTCTAGTCAAGCACGACGTAGTTCATCCTCTCAATCACCCCCACCTCAGTATTCTGATGTCTAAGACACCCTTCGGTCAATTCAAGACGAGCAAGTTTCCCTCCGACCTTTGTAGCTTTAGAGAGCGCCGCTCTTCAGGATTTTATCGAAGAGCACCACGATGAGCTTCGTGGGTTGCTTGCTTCACAGACCCAATATTTCCAAGACTATAGGGTATGTCTAAAGACCTGGCAAGATCGGTATATCTCCTATGGACAACCACCCATCGTCCTCCAACTCCTCCTCTCTGATTTTAATTTTTGTTACTCCCCTATCCTTTTTATTATGATGTGCCCACATTGAGGGCAATGTGCAATTCAAGCATAGGGGAGTTAGTTATCATATTTGGCATCAGATGGCTGTTTTTGTTTCATGTGTGTGTTTTTTTTTTTGCTTTGTATATATTTTTAGTGGTAGTTTTGTACTTTTTGTTTTAGTTTTGTTTTAGTTGTGCATTTAGTATTCGTCTACGTTGCATTTTAGTTTCTTTCTTTTGTTAGTTGCTTTTGCATTTTAGTTTGCATTGTTTGTAGGAGCACGTAAAAAAACAAACCCAAAAAAAAAAACCAAAAAATTCTCCGATGATGATCTTTATAGATTTGGCAGCTTTCTTTGGTTAGTTTGATCCTTTGATTCACGCAAATTGTGCATAAAAGTTTGCGAATGAATTTTCAAACTAAATTCCATGTTTTAATCACATGTTGAATGCGAATTGATTTTTCCCCGTCAGTCTTCACATGAAATTTTGGCATGTATGAGCTAGCAAGCTACTTTTGACAATGGTTGATGTCTCGTCGGACTTAGAGCCTCTGAAGACTGTTTATCATTATGAGTCTCATATTTTCTTTCATGTGTGACTCTTCCTTAACGTCATTTCTCTAGGACTTACCTTGATTCTCATTCAAGATCACATTTCGCATATGCATTTAGGCAATGTGATTGAGGCATTTTTCTTTCTTTGATTTATTTGAAACTCACGGCCAAATAGCCACCCTTGTTGTGTATTATATCCCTTGTTAGCTGCTTTGAGCATACAACCGTTTTTCTTGATATGAATGCCTACTTTAGCCTATGACCAAATACTTGTCTTACCCTTAAGCCAAGGCCAGAGGAGCATTACATTCTTTTGCATCAAGTTTGACAGGGCTTTAACAAGGTGGATTATTATTCTCGTAAGTGAATTTTGGCTGTTTGGTGCTGGGATGCAAACGTTTAATAAATCCTTTATTTTATTGTGTACAGTTCAGAAAAGAGTTAGACTTTAAAGTTCATTATGGAATTCCCTTGGCTATTCCCCTTTGAAAAAAAAAAAGAAAATAAGGAAAAAAAAAAGAGAATTGAACAACCAAAAAAAAAAGAAACGAAAGAAAAGAATAAAATTCGACGAAAGTGATTAGCCTTGTCCAGAATGTAAGGTGTTTGTGATTTTCGACTCTATCTCTTTTCATTTGGAATTTATTTTGCTGATGAATTGATATGGTTTGAGAAGGATGCAGCATGATGCATTAGAATTGTTTAAACTCTTAGTCTATGGCATTTAGCTCCTCATTTCCAAAAACATTTATTCCCCTCTTATCTTTACCCTAACCCACGTTACATCCCTGTGAAATTCCTTGTGATTGTTTAGTGTATTTCCATTTTTATGGTGGCGAATTTGAGAATCTTATCAAGCCTATGGCAGATTTGTGTCCAAGGAATGAGAATCGAGAGGACCTTGATATATATACATTGTCAAATGCACGAGTGCTAAGTGCCACAAAACTATAGTGAGGTTGTACCAGCCTTGCTAGTCTTACTCGTTTCATATGCTACAATGATTGTATTTGGTAATGTCGAGGATGATTGGTTCCAGTTTTGCATTATGGTCTATAAAAAGTTTTTGAAATTTCATTCCCTATACTGTTTGTTAGTGATATTTTTGCATCTTTTGGGGTACCTTTGGATCATTCTTGCCATTTGAATGTTATCTATGTCTATCCTAAGGAGGCTGTGCATATCTTTAATCCTTGCATTGCTTGGACAAGCAACAATTTAAGCATTGAAGAGTTTGATAAATCCTTTATATGTACGTCTTTTTGGGGCTATTTTGCCTCATTTTTAGGAGAATTTTGTGCTTAACGATGTTATTTACTCTCCTATTCTCGATTTATGCTTGGTTATAGTTGTTTTATGTGCTTTGTAGGATTTTTAGTCTTTTTACCCAGCATTTACCCTTTGATGGCTGTGTTTTGACCTCTCCCATGGTTATCCATGTTTTACTCTGACCGTAAAGCAAAGAAAGAACAAAAATCAGGATCCGGCACAGACCACGGTTAGACCGTTGTGAACCCCACAGATCGTGGTGTATTTGTAACTATTGCCTCTTTGCTTTCCCTTGGCTAGGTGGCTGAGATCAACCAGAATTTTCTATAAATAGTGACGTTTAGTAGTGATGGAAGAGCACTCCAAGGCATCCCAAGCAAGCAATCAAGTAGAGTTAGCCTAGTTTAGTTTAGTTTAGTTTCTCTCATATTTTGTTCTTTGCTTAGTTTTGTGAGAGTTTTGATCCTGAGGCGGTTCTGAAGCCCTTGTTGAACGTCATCTCAGTCAAGTCCCTTCTGCTCAAGATTTCACCCTTTTTTCATATCCGAGTAGTTTTCTTAGTCTAGGAATTTAGCAGTTTGTTGAATTGTTATTGGATCATGTTTTGATTTAATGAATTATGCTTATTTTCATGATTGGTTTGATTTCGTTCTATCAAGTGCTTAATATTTTGTGAGTTGATTTTTGGCCAAAATTCACTTGCACACTTAAAACATTCGAGTGAACATTAGAAAGACGACATTTGGTTGTTGGACTGCTTGAATAGACGTAGCATAACTTCGTCTTGGATTAAGTTAAATTAGTTTGAAAGAACGACGTTTGCTTAGTTTAGGCAAATTTGATTGATTTCGAAAGAATAGATCAAGTTTCTTGATAAGATTGCAATTCCTCGGAATTAAACTATTAGAGAACAGCATATGTTTATTCATTTTGATCCAATTCTCTTCCGTAAATGCGAAAATTCCTAGATATTTTTCTCTTATTGATTTAGACAAGTTTATTTGTAGTACTCAATCGAATCCATTTGAAATAGAGTTTTGCTTAGCATATTCTGACAAGATTAGGCTCGATTTAGTCCCTGAGGAACGATATCTTTTATCCACACTACGACCAACCGTGCACTTGCGGCAGTGTTGGTCATCGGGCCCATTTAAAGTTAAAAAAAGTCTTCCCTCATGGAGCAGTAGAGGTCTAAAGTGAGACAATTAGTACATTTAAGGTAAATGGGTAGTGTCTTAAACCTTACTATGTGGGGGAACCTATTGACAAGACTGTTGTCCACCACCTATCTAAATCCCCTCCCCCTCCCGGTTAGTGTTTTATGCTATTTATGCGCTTGCATTGTGGACAATGCTTTGTCTAAGCATTAGGGAGTTGTTGTAGTTGTTATGTGTTTGTGGTTATATATATATGTGTGTTGTGGATGTGTGAAAGTTTGCATTTTAGGTTATGCCTTTAGGTTTAGTGATGCACGTTCAGGTCCTTAAAATGGGAAGAACCAAGAAGTGATCTCAGGTAGAGCAAGTAAATCAAGTTGTAGTTTACAAACAAGATAAGAGATAAGAGATAAGGGATATAACTAAGCCACTCAGATAAGACATCACCACCAAGAGTCTTAGAGCTCAACTTTTAGAGCTAGTGAGATAAGATACCACACTCAAATGATCATAAAAGCCTCTTGAACAATACCTTAGTGAGCTGAACTAGAGATAAGCAAGAGAGAGATTTTGAGGGAGTTTAAAACTCAACCAATTGATTCAATCACATAGAGTCTATGACCTTTAACCCTTCCTACATATAAAGGCAGCTAATATAATTAGAAACCAAGGGGAAAACAACTAAACAAATGGCCATAGGAAAGGGGGGAACCAAAAAGCAAAGCAAGTACAAAAGCAAAAAGCAACCTGCTGACAGTTACTTTTCAGTGTAGCAGGTTTAACTTTAAATAGCCATATCTTCTAAAATACATGCCCAAATGTAGTAATTCAAAAGCGCAGAAAACCTTACATGTGCACTTTTGAGTAAGTCCTCTTGGAGCCTTAGAATCATAGTCGTTTCAAAGATGTGCTCTGATAAAAGCTAGTAGTCCCCTACTGGAAACAGCCTACGCACCTTATGTTCTTCCTCTTCATTGGTGCCCTTACTTTGAATTTAGCTTTGAACTCTTTTGCTGCCTTTAAATTCCACTCAAAAAAGTTCTCAAAAAGTAAATTTTTAGGTTCCTAAGTTAGTCCAAGGTCAGGAAACACAAACCCACAAAACCGAGCAGCATTCTGGATCCACTAGGCAGCTTGGGTAACTCAGTTTTAGAGAGTGATTTGAATGGGCAAATGAAGTTCAAATGACTTAAAACTTCTTTTATTAGAAGCCTAACTTCTTGAGCTAAAGGACTAAGGTAAAATTGAAGACATAAGTCACCCATTGGTTGGGCAACTAAAATCAGAAATTTAGTTCTTGCACTAAGCAGAACCGGGCAGTAGCTTACTTTATCTTTTAGCTGATTTCTCATGTCTTAGACGGCCTCTTGGACTTTGCGGCTCTTGGGATTGACCTTCATCATGATCCTTCATGCGTACATCACCTTTGAATGCTTGCTCCCTATTTTATAACCTTTTTTTCAAAATGGCATTTTGAAGTTCAAGTAAAACTTCGCAAAGTGCCTTTTACCATAGAATTCAAATAATGAAGAGGAAAAAAGATCTCGCCAAGCTTGGATTTAAAATGAAGGTACCTCAAAGGGATTTGATGAACAAGGTTGAATGTAATGTCCTAAGAGATGTGCATCATACTCCCCTAATTGGAAATAATTGCTCTCAATTCTTGTTAAGAGTAAGGATAACCTCCTTGAGTCAAGCATTGCTCAAATCATTGTACAATCGCCTCTTGCTTCAACTCCAAGTTTTGGGGCTACCCAAGATGATGAATGCCTCACAAGAACCGTCGTTATATTTATCCTCATCAAATCTTAGAGGCTGGTCAAAGTTAACCTCATTATCTTCATAACATTGACCCTCTTCATTTGGTACAAGGGAGTGCGTAACTTCCCTTTTCATATCAAGCCTGAAAGAGTGTAGATTAACTCTCAGTTGTTACATTTTTAGGTCAAGGGATTCAGGTCCATGTCTTACCTTAAGTAACTTCCTAAGGGCCATGGCATTCCAGATGTTTATGGCCTCTGATACTAAATGATCCACTTCTAGGTCCTTCAAATGGGAAGAACCAAGAATTGATCTCATGTAGAGCAAGTAAACCAAGCTACGGTTTACAAACAAGAAAAGAGATTAGAGATAAGGGGTAAAACTAGGCCACTTGGATAAGATATCACTACCAAGAGTCTTAGAGCTCCATGTTTGGATCTAGTAAGCTAAGATATCACCACTCAAAAGATCACAAAAGCCTCTTGAACACCACCCTAGTGAGCTAAACTAGAGATAAGCAAGAGAGAGATTTTGAGGGAGTTTAAAACTCAACCAATTCATTCATTCACTAAGTGTATACAACCTTTAAGCCTTCCCACATAGAGGGGCAGCTAATAGAATTGGAAACCAAGGGGAAACAGCCAAACAAACGGCCATTAGAAATGAGGGAACTAAAAAGTAAAGCAAATAGCAACCTGCTGACACTTACTTTTGAGTGCAGCAAGTTTAATTGTAAATAGCCACATCCTCCAAAATATATGGCCAAATCTAGTGATTTAGAAGCGCTAAGAAAGCCCTAGATGTCTACTTTCATATAAGTCCTCTTGGAGCCTCAAAATCGCAGCTGTTTTAAAGCTATGCTCTGATAAATGATAGTGGTCCCTTGCTAGAAACAACCAGCACACCTTCAATTCTTCCTCTACATTGGTGCCCCTACTTTGAATTTATCCTTAAACTCTTTTGCTGTCTTCCAAATCCACTCTAAAAGGTGCCTAAAAAGTAAATTTTTAGGTTCCTAAGCTAGTCCAATGTTAGGGAAAACAAACCAACAAAATCAGGCGGCACTTTGGATTCACCGGGCAGTTTGCGTAACTTGACTTTGGAGACTAATTTGAATGAGCAAATGAAGACCAAATGACTTGAAACTTGCTTTATTAGAAATCTGACTTCTTGAACTAAAAGGCCAAGGTGAAATTATGGACTTAAGTCAACCATTGATTAGGAAACTTAAGCTAGAAATTTACTGCCTATGTTGGGCAGAACTAGGCAATAGCTCACTTAAACTTCTAGCTGATTTCTCACGTCTTTGAGGACTTGTTAGACTTGGGCAGCTCTTGGGATTAACCTTTATCATGATACTACATGGGTGCATCACCTTTGAAAGCTAGCTCCCCATTTTGAAACCTCTTTTTAAAAATGGGATTTTTAAGTTCAAGTAGAACTCCAAAAAGTGCCTTTTACCATGGAATTCAACCAATTGGAGAGGGAAAAAGATCTTGCCAAACTTGGATTTGAAATGAAGGTACCTCAAAGGGATTTGATGAGCAAGGTTGAACGTAATGTCCTAGGAGATGTGCATAATTCAGTTTGTATTTTTAGTTGATCATTTAGTTTTTTAGGTCCCTTTCTTCATTTTAGTTTTGTTTTGACATTTTTCAGTCTTTAGTTGCATTTCAGGCTTAGTTAAAAAAAAAAGACCCTAAAAAAACAAGTGCCTATAAATCCTTTAATGATGAGTCTTTAGATAAGTAGCTTTCTTTTGCTTATTTTTACCCTTTTTATTAGGCCCATTTGTGAATAAAATATTTTTTATGAGTTTTTCAACTATGCTTCATCTTTTGACCCTCAAGTTGGATGTGAATTGATTGCTGAATTTTTCTTGGCATGAGTATTTGGCATATGAAATTCAATGAGCTAAATGAGCTTTGTCCTATGAGATTTTGAGCCTGAATAGACTAATTCATCATTTTAGTGCCATGTTTCCTTTCCTGTGTGACTCTTCCTATATTTCAAGTCTCTAGAACTTGCTTTGACTGTTGTTCAAGATCACACTTAGCATGCATATTTAGGCAACATGATTGCGGCATTCTTTAACTTTATGAGCTACATTGACCACATAGCCATCCTTATATGTATGATTTATCCCTTGGTACCCCTTTGAGCCTTTACCGTATTTATCAATGAGAACATATATTATCAACCTTGGCCACACACATGTCTTACCCTTTTAGCCAAGCCTATAGAGCTTCATAGTTAATTAGGAGTAGTTTGTGGATAACAACCTTTTATGGATATTGTGGTTTAATTGGATGTGATAAGGGTTCATGTTCTATTTTCCCTTCAAGTCAATTGGGCTATGTTTTGTGAGTTGCTAGAAAAGTGTTGAAAAGTTCACAATTTCCTTTGCCAAGATCCTCCTCTTTGATGGTTAACAAGAAAATAAAAAAATAAAAAAAATAACAAACCACACCAAAGGTGTTTTAAAAAAATGTTGAAAGAAAGAAGAAAAAAAGAAAAACAAAAGGATTTGGCATTGGTTTTATCTATTTTAAGCACTTTCTTTTGTGATCTCACTGGGGATGTTGTTGATATTTGAGATATATAGGCTTGAGGAATATGTTTTAGTTGGCAGATGTTGGTTTATGCTCTTAGTCTTTAGCTCTTAGCCCCACAAATCCCAAAATATTTGTTCTCTCCTTACCTTTACCCAATTGCCCCATTACAACCCTTAAAAAGTCCTCATACTTGTCTTGTGTGTTTGGCATTATAGTGGGGGCGAATTAGAGAGTCTTATCAACCTTATGGTTGATTTGGTTTTATGGAACGAGATTTAAAAGAACCGCGTTTTACTTTAAACACAAGAGTGATGAGTGCCTCTTCCATAAAGTGAGGTTCTATCAATTCTTGTAGCTCTACTTATTGTATGGTAACATGATTATCCAAGTTAATTTGAGTGACTATGTAAATATTTGATGTGATAGTTCTTCATTTTATTTCAAAAATTTCCTTCTCCTATCTGTTTTTAATAGTTTATAATCACTTCTAGACTAAACTTCTTGGGTTGATTTGGCTATTGATGTTGCTACTGATGTCTACCTGAGAAGGTTATTCGTTTTTAGGCTCAGTTTCGTTCTTGCTTAGGGATAAGCAACGATTTAGGCATAGGGGAGTTTGATAAGCTCTTAAAGAGCACTCTATTTTCAGCTCATTTTGTATCATTTTTAGGGAGAATTATGTGTTTTATGATATATTTTGCACTCCTTTTCCCGTTTTACACTCTGGTGTGGTTCTTTTCTATGTTTTGCAGGTTTTTGGACCATTTTACCCCAAATTTGACCCCTAAATGAGTGTAGCTTGACCCCCACGGATACCCCCAGGTCACTATGCCCGCGGAAAGAAGAAAGAGCAAAAGAATGTCGAGACATAGCTCACTACAGATAGTCTATAGGGAAGGCTACAATCCATCGTGAGTCATAACTACAAGTCCATTCATTTTCCTTCACCACGTGTCCGAGCTTGATTGAGTTTTTGTTTAAATAGAGTCATTTCGCAGCAAATTGAAGAGACACACAGCAAAAGAGAACTCCTATTTTCTAATCATTCCCATTCTTTTCCATTTTCTTATTGTAGTTTTAGATTTCTTAGTTAGTTTTGAGTTTAAGAGTGGAAGTTGTGAAGAAGTGCTTGCTATTTTGGAGCCCTTGCAAAGTTGGGAACTCCTTGGAGGATCTCAAATTCTGCTAAGTTTTCTTCTCTAAATCTTTAGTTAGTTGTTGTTATTTCAAATATGTGTGACTAGTTTTCTCAATCTAGGGATTATTAGCCGAGTGTTGATGTTAGAATCCCTAATTTTTATTTAGTTGTGCTTGTTCTTGATTGGAATTGGTGGAATTCTATCTTGTGTGTAAGATTGTAAAGTGAAGAATTGAAAGGTGAAACGTGTTGTTTGGCCAACAAGATAGGACTTAACTTAGCAATAATTAAGAAAGATTTGCTTGTTAAGAGGAACTCTAGCCATCAAAAATCCATAATTTAGACTAAACAAAGACATTTAAAAGAATGACAATTGGTTAGTTTAAGCAATTCAATTTATTTCAGAAGAAAAGATTGAATTCTAAATACAGTTGCATCCCTTTTGATATCCCATTATAGATCAAGCGCATGTTATATTCCATTGATCCACATCTTCACTAGGCAAAACAAATCCTTAGATGTCTTAAATTGGTTGAATATTCTAATTAGATTATAGTATTACTCAAACACCAAATTGAAATTTGCTTGCTTAGAACTTTTATAGGACAAAAGTTAATAGACTACATTTGTTCTCTGTAGGAACGATATCTTTAATAAACTACAACACTCGGGTTAGGATTAGCTCGTTCTTATCATTCCTAATCACAGTAATGCCGATCTTCTTAGGAATCATCTGAATAGGGCTAACCCACTCACTATAAAAAACAGGGTATATGATACCACGATCCAACCACTTCAACATTCCTTCCTAAGTGGCTCCTATGTAGTGGGGTTTACTCTCATATGACGGCCCCGATAAGGTCTAGCACCATCCTTTAATTGGATCTCATGATGCATAACTATAATTTTGATACCCTTGATGTCTCTTAAGGTCTATCCTAAGGCCTTTTATTCTCCCTAAGCAGTTTAAACATTTTTGGCTCTTGGCCTTGTTCTAAATCAGAGACAATGATCACATGTAAAGGCTCATCAGGACCTTAAAGAGATACTTAAAGGTGTCAGGCAGGAGTTTTAGATCAAGTCAAACTATAAAAGTATCAATTATAGAAATAACATCAACAATAAAATCCACATAGCCTACATGAGCAAACTCAAACACACCATACTCAGGCTTATCGTCAACAAGAAATGACTCATCATTAATAACAAATGCACCATGCCAAGTGCACGGGTTTCATAGTATAGATCAAGGTCATTCTAATGAAAACTATATTGAATTGGCAAGTTTTCCTCTAAAAGTTTACTAAGTGGAATAAAGATTTGACTTGGATTTTATCTAATAAATGTTAAACAACTAGGGCCGAATTTGATGGCTAAAAACATCAAGAGGCAGCATCACCTAATGTTGTGCTGATAACTAGTCAAATAACCAATTTTTCACCTTGTTGGTTGATTTAATGGTCTATAATCATTAGAGAATTCAAATCGGTCTTTCAAAATGGACTGAATTAACTCAGTCAACATATTATTAATCATTAGATCTGAATTTAATCAAGTTTTAAAGATATGATTATCAAAAGACCACTCAATGCGTAATACTTTCTTAAGTGATTATTAAACTAAGTCTACCTCAAGTTTTTCGATGCCAATCTTCACTATTTAGTAATTTGATATCAGATCTAATAGACATGCAAGAAATTGGCCAAAAATATCACAATAGAAATTAAAATTCAAGGATTAGATTGAGGCAATCAAGCAAGGATTCAAAGGGCACAAAGTTCAACCTAGAAAATTCAACAACATCAGTTAGATTTGCAACCCCTAGAATAAGATATCTACTTACTCATTATTGAAATCAACAAAGTAACCATTTCTAAATTCTTAATCCAAACTACCAAGATAAGTTAAATGAAAAGACAAGGAAAGGAAAGCTTATTCTACCTGCCCGGACAACGAGCCCTCAGTCTACTTCCAAAGAGCCTTTGAACATTGCTTCATCATCACGCCTTTCTGTTTTAACTCTCTAGTGGTGGATTATGAATGTATAAATATGGAAGATGATTATAGGATGATGGATGGATGTAAAGGAAGTAATAAAACTGAGCTTTCATAGCTGAAATCAAGTATCCAAACCATCCAAATACTTAGAACATGAAAAGCCATGAGGAAAACCAGCGGAATCAGGGGAACAAAGCCCACCACGATCTAATTACAAGGTTACCCACAAACCGTAGTCCTCACCAAGGCTAGGCCATGCCCACTGATTTGTTGGATCCCATTTGTTTGCCCCATTGCTTCTTCCTAGATTTGTTGAGCCGTGGTATTACCCACGGTACGTCTGTGTCCAAAATCTGTGGGCCTTTTCGCTATCTTATTTGATATACAACATCCAAAAATCTTCATTCCACTAATGTGCTTTGGGATTGCAAGGTCAAAATCAGCAAACGATTCCCGAACAAGTAAAGCCAAGCGTAAAAGTGGAAATAACAGTGAAAATCATAAAATTAAGCAAATTAATCCCCTAAAATGATTCTAAAACACTTAAATAGTCCATGTAAACGTGACGTTCATCGCTCTCACATGTGTAAACCTTTGCTTGTCCCTAAGCAAAGCTAAACTGAAGCAAATCGATAAGGCGAGATGCATCTAGGATTTAAAAACACAACAACCCCACTTAATCTAGGCAATTCATGGTCCATCACAAGCAAGAATATATACCAATGGCAACCCCAAATAGTGCATAAGTGTTGATTATATTTAGTTTTGATGATAACAAATCCAAGAGTAACATATTTGTCTAAGTAATGTTGTTCCAAACAAGCTCTCCAAACAGGGCCTAATACACCGTTGTTCCTACACCGCTGTTTGTGATATTTTATTAACCTCGTGGCAAAATTTTGAGAACAAGTCTTAGGAACAGGTTCCGAGCTTTAGTGACACAAGATCAGTAAACAACACATGGTTTAAGTCTTGAGGAACATTCAGCTACACAAGATCACCTAAGGAATCAAGGTGACCAAGGTGTTTTGGAGCAGCATATTCACTCTTGACAAGACAACTAATTCTTACAAAGAGTCTTGGTTAATTTAGTTTTTATCTTTTAGACTCTTGTTAATATGCCAATCTTGAAAGTATCATTTTTAGCACTTCTTGAAAACGGTTTTCGAAAAGTTGCTTTGGGACACAATTTCCAAACAACCCTGCAAACAGGGTGCCTAAGGTGTTCTCAAAAACTACAGCAGCTACATCAGTCTTATCTGAAAATTTGCTTCGGTTAGCCGCCAGATCTAAAAAGATTTGTTTTGAATTTGAAAAATTGCAAAACCGTTTTTGCCAAAGATTTCTCTTGAAAGATTCTTATCCCTTATTTTTAGGTCTTGATTGAATTTGGGATAAATCAAGATTTTATCCTTTTCAAGCTAGATTACTCGGCCAAGATATTTTAAGAAAATATTCTCTCCTCTCTTAGCTGTTGGAAATCTTGGGTGAATCTTCTAAGCGACTAAAAATAGAGGATTTTCCCTATCTTTTGAAAAGAATAGCCGTTGGGTTGTGCGTTTAAATATTGAAATTCTCTCTCCCATTTGACAATGCGGTTTTTACAAAGAAGCAAGAGATTTTTAGAGCTGAATTTCAAAGAGAAAAACCGTGAGAAGATTGTGCTTAACTGAGCTTTCAATTTCTTGGCATAATAGGATTTCATTGTACCTTACATCTGCTTAAGTCAGAAGCACCCCAGTAAGGTGTTTTGTACCCCTGTTCTCAGAACAGAAAGTGAGTGAGTGTGTCTTCAGTCGTGTGGACTTTGGACGTGTCCTATCTGGTGAGATTGGACGTGGTGTAACCTGTCTTAGGGAAGAAGGTTACGTGGGTTACAAGTTGTAAACAAGGAGTGTTGCTTTTGTAACGTTTTCAGCCCGTTAGTGAAGTGGTTAAATCCTACACGAGGTAGGTCGTGGTTTTTCACACCTCAGTTGGGCTAGAGGTGTTTTCCACGTAAAAATTGTGTGTGCTTTATTTTCGCATTTATTACTTTGAATTTCGCGACTGAATCAATTGAGAACAACCACTACAAACAAGGCGTAAGGTTGTTTGTGATTTACAAACAATCTCTGCAATCAAGTGCTACGGTTGTTTGTTAGTTATTAGGCGAAAATCGACCACCACAATTCACCCCCCTCTTGTGGTTGTGTACTCTTGGAATTCAGCAAGTGGTATCAGAGCGGGTTCTCTCAAAAGGGCTAACACCTTGAGAGATTCTGAAGATGAGTACACCACAAGGAATCCTTGAAGGGCAATCCATTACTCGACCACCCTATTTCAACGGCCAACATTATAGTTGGTGGAAGAATAGGATGGAGAACTATATTCAGGCAGAAGATTATGAGTTATGGATGCTCATCAAGAACGGGCCCTTGTTCCCACCAAGGTGCTTGAAGATGGTAAGAAGGTTCCCAAGGAACCCATAGAGTTTGATGGTGAAGACTATAAGAAAATGGAAAAGAATGCAAAGGCCAAGAAGCTATTATATTTTGGCCTAGATCCAGATGAATATACACGTATCTCGGAGTGTGAGTCAGCTCAGGAGATATGGAATGCCCTCCAAGTAGCTCATGAAGGAACAAGTCAAGTCAAACAATCACGTATTGAGCTACTTATGAGGCAATATGAGTTGTTTGATATGGGTGATCGTCAGAACGTGATGGATATGTACACACGCTTCACCCACATAACAAACAGCTAAAATCCCTGGGAAAATCCTTCACCACAGAAGAGCTGGTGAGGAAGACTCTAAGGATTTTACCTCGGTCTTGGGAAGCGAAGGTGACAGCCATCCAAGAAGCTAAAGACATGAACAAGATCACTCTCGACGAGTTGATTGGCAATCTTCAAACCTATGAACTCAGAAAGAACTCACAACAAAAAGAGGAGCAGAAGAAAGATCGTGGGCTTGCCTTGAAAGCACAAGAGGATGATGACTTTGACCTTGAGGATGAAGAGATGGCCTTAATGACAAGAAAGTTCAAGAAATTCTTCAAAAAGGTCAAAGAAAACAGCAAAGGAAAAGACTTCAGTAAGTCCAGAAACACCCCCCGAGAACAGTTCACAGGGTGTTTTAAGTGTGGCAAACCAGATCACATTGTGAAGAACTGTCCACTACTTCGAGAAGAGCAAGAGCAAGAACACCCCGGGAAACAAGGTAGAAAACAAGCTGCAAGCAGTTCTGGGAGACGATTCTCAAAGGATATGCTTGCTGCCTGGGGAGATTCCTCTGAGGATGAAGGTGAGTCTGAAACTGATGAAGGCGCTGTAGCTCTCATGGCACAAAGTGACACGGATTCAGATGATGAATCAACAAACAGTCTTACTAATCTCAAGAACACGGTACGTGGTCTCAATAAAGCAACTCTCGAAGAACTTCTGTATACCTTGATGGATACTTGTGCTGAATTGAAACAAGATGTCCGAGACCTAGAACTAGAAAATGAGATCCTTAAAAATGAAAAATTGGGCTTACATGAAAATATTAATACGCTCAAAGAAAACCTCTTTATAAAAGAAGGAGATTATTCTCGAATGGAGAAAAAACTCTTTGAGGTGGAAGGAATGGTTGAGTCCTTGCTCAAGGAGAACAAGGGTTTGCATGCTAATATAGAAAAACTGGAAACCGAGCTTATCACAACCAAGCGCCGGAACAAGTCCTCACAAGCCCTTGATTGGTTAAACACTCACCACAGTCGAAACAAAAAGGGACTTGGATATAAGCCTAAACAAACAGTTTACCCAATTCATAGAAAGTATGTGGGATTACCTGAAAACATTGTTTGCTTTCATTGTGGTAAAACTGGTCACTATCGATATTCATGTCCTCTGAGAAGGTATGTGATTGAAAAAAATGAAAGGTATGTGAAACAAATCTGGATTAGAAAAGATGAGCTTTACTTGTCTAAAAGAATGGGACCCAAGTGGATCTGGGTTCCCAAAACTAACCTGTGATTTGTTTTACAGGCTGAAGTGAGAGAGAACAAGCCCACAAACAACCCAGCAAACAGGGTAAGAAACACCCTGTCAAACAGATCAGAAAACAACCTTGAAAACAGGCAGCTGTGGTATGTTGATAGTGGGTGTTCGTGACATATGACTGGAGAAAAATCAAACTTTCTCTCACTTACAGCTTCAACCGGTGGGAGCGTGGCTTTTGGCAACGGCAAGTCTGGGATAATTGTCGGTGTAGGTAGCATGGGTAAAACTCTCTCCCACTCAATTGATAATGTGCACTTAGTTGATGGTTTAAAGCATAATTTACTAAGTGTGTCCCAACTGTGTGACAAGAACAACCTAGTGGGGTTCTCACGAACACATTGCTTGGTTGTCAATGTCAACACAGGAGATGTCGTATTAAGGGGGAAGCGACACAAAAATGTTTACAAAGTATGTATTTCCACTCTTCCCAAAACAACCTGACTTGTTTGAGTGCTGTGAATGATGACATAATGCTCTGGCACAAGAGACTAGGTCATGCAAGCCTTAATCTTTTAAACAAACTTGTTTCAAAAGACCTGGTTATTGGACTACCTTCCATCAAATTTAATGATGACAAGGTATGTGAAGCTTGTGCAAAAGGCAAACAAGCCAGATCTTCTTTAAATCGAAAAAATGTGTAAGCACTACCCGAGCTCTAGAATTATTACACATTGATTTGTGTGGTCCCATGAGGATAACTAGTAGAGGTGGGAAAAAGTATGTGCTTGTTGTAGTGGATGATTACTCTCGATTTACTTGGACCTTGTTTTTTGCATCCAAAGATGAAACCTTTGAGAATTTTATTGCCTTTCTCAAAAAGGTTGAAAAGAGAGTAGGACACTCTTTAATTAGCTTGAGATCTGATCATGGAACTGAGTTTGAAAATGTAAGTTTTATCAACTATTGTAATGAACATGGTGTTGATCATAACTTCTCAGCTCCAAGAACACCCCAATAAAATGGGGTGGTTGAGCGCAAAAATCGCACCCTGGAAGACATGACCAGAACAATGCTTATTGCTAGTGGTCTTCCTAAGTATTTCTGGGCAGAAGCATTGAACACCTCATGTTACATTATAAATAGATGCATGATCAGACCCATTTTGAACAAAACTCCTTATGAACTTTTCAAGGGCAGAAAACCCAATATTACGCACCCAAGAACATTTGGTTGTAGGTGTTTTGTGCATAATAATGGGGAGGATGCCTTAGGAAAGTTTGACCATAGGAGTGATGAGGTAATATTTCTTGGCTATTCCTCTCACAGCAAGGCATACAAAGTCTTTAACAAAAGGACCTTGTGTGTTGAGCAAAGTGTGCATGTGCTTTTTGATGAATCTAACTTGTTGAGTGAGAATGATGCATAGGAAGAAGAACTTGAATTAGGTCTTGTTCGAAAAGAAGTGTTGCTCCAAGATAAACGAGGTAAGAACACCATGGAGAAAACAACTCCTGAAGGTGTTCCTCAGAACAGCAGGCAAGGTGAACACCAAACAAGGGGAAACACCGTTGAACCCTGTTCGAGACTATGTTCTTCAGGAACAGGCTTACTAACAGGTGCAGAAACAGGCTCAGGAGATGATCGTAAGCTTGATATTACGACTAGAGTAGAGCATGGGTCTGTGGATCCTCTTACTCTACGACCATGGAAGTACCATAGTTCTCACCCCCTTGATCAAATTCTGTCTGATATTAACAGTGGAGTGCAAACTAGGTCTAAGCTTAAGAATTTCTGTGCTTTCTATGCTTTTCTCTCTAATATAAAGCCAAAAAGTGTGAATGAAGCTCTTGCAGATTCAGATTGGGTCACGGCAATGTAAGAAGAGCTCCATCAATTTGAAAGAAACAAAGTATGGCACCTTCTACCTAAACCTGCAGAGAGAACAATCATTGTAACCAAGTGGGTGTTCCGAAACAAACTGGATGAGTCAGGAACAGTCACTAGGAACAAGGCACGGCTGGTTGTTCAAGGGTATAATCAAGAAGAAGGGATCGATTATGAAGAAACCTTTGCAGCAGTTGCTAGAATTGAGGCTATTTGAATCTTAATAGCCTTTGCAGCTCATATGGAAATCAAGCTATATCAAATGGACGTGAAAAGTGCATTCCTCAACGGATACCTTAAAGAAGAGGTGTATGTCAAACAACCCCCTGGTTTTGAAAACAGCGAATTTCCTAACCATGTTTTCAAACTTGACAAAGCTCTTTATGGCCTACAACAAGCTCCTAGAGCTTGGTACGAACGGTTGTCAAGTTTTTTAATTGAAAATGATTTTAGAAGAGGCAAGGTAGACAATACCTTGTTTCTAAAATCTAAGGGGGAACATTTATTGATTGTCCAAATATATGTTGATAACATTATATTTGGTGCAACTCATCATGATTTATGCAATGAATTTTCAAATATGATGAGGAGTGAGTTTGAGATGAGCATGATGGGTAAGCTTAACTTTTTCTTAGGCTTACAAATCAAGTAAACTCCAAACGGCACCATGATCCATCAACAAAAGTATATCAAGGAGCTACTTAAGCGTTTTGGGATGGAGTTGGCCAAACCCGTAGACACTCCTATTTCTCCTTCAACCAGGTTGGTTATGGATGATGGGAGTCCCTCAGTTGAGGAGAAACTCTATAGGGGCATGATTGGGTCACTCCTATACCTAACCGCCAGTAGACAGGATATTGTTTTTAGTGTTGGTTTATGTGCCCGTTTTCAGTCTAATCCTAAGGAAACTCATCTTAAGGCTGTGAAACGGATACTAAGATATTTGAAACATACACCCAATTTAGCCTTATGGTATCCTAGAGGTTGCCATTTTGATCTTGTTGGATATGCTAATGCTGGCTATGCTGGATTCCTAGTTGATAGAAAGAGTACCTCAGGTATGACTCACTTTCTTGGACCCTGTTTGGTATCTTGGGCTACCAAGAAGCAACATTCTGTTGCCATGTCCACAGCAGAAGCTGAATATGTTGCAGCGGCTTCATGTTGTGCTCAACTGTTGTGGATAAGGCAACAGCTTAAGGACTTTTGTGTTGACATTGGATGCATTCCTATTTTTGTGATAACACAAGTGCAATTAATATTGCCAAAAATCCATGTCAACATAAAATAACAAAGCATATTGACATTCGACATCATTTCTTGAGAGATAATGTTGAAAAGGGTTTAATCTCTATGAATTTTTGCACAACGGAAAATCAAATTGCTGATATATTCACTAAGACACTAGCTAGAGATCAATTTGAGAGAAATAGACTGGAACTAGGGTTGGTGAGAACACCCTGAGATACCTGTTTCCAGAACATAAACTGGGTTTGGTAAGATCAACCTTTAACACCCCGTTCTCTCCCCGTGTTTGCAAATGTTATTAACGACGGATGTGATTGCATACACTCGAATTACGTGCATTTTGTCTCTACTTATCCACTTAGTGCAGCATAAGGGGATGTACTGGAGCCGCCTTAATACCATTAAGTCCAATCAAGATTAGACGGCAAAGAACCGGCATAACGAAGAGAACAGGTACGCCCCTTGGTTGCCCGATGTGTTTTCTTTCCTTCCCAAGGCACAAGCTTTTAATGCTCACACCCGTTGCAAACCGAGAAATCTTCTAAAGATTTTGGGTGCTCTCTCTCTCTTTCTCTTTATATGCCCTGTTCTCAGTTCTGCCGTTCATCTCACACACAAGCGAAACCTGAAAACCCTGCAATAACCTTAAACCCTAATCTCTCTCTTCTAGCAACAATGGCTCCCAACAACTCCTCTCAATCAAAAGCCCTCGTTCTTGGGTCCTCAATCCCTGTTCCCCCTCACCCAATCCTGTACAAGCCTTTCAAATTCCTGGAAAGCTTGTCCCTACAATCAGTGGGAATGGGGATGGATGATATTCCCTTCGAGTGTGGAAGGGAATTGGTGTTCCTTGTAGGGACAATTGCTTGTCCCATTAAGGTCGAGTCAGAGGGTAAACTATCGGGGTCTCAAGACCAACTCTTGGAAACCCCTGAAGGGTTTAATTTTGAGCCCTGTTCTTATGGGTTGTTTCCTAACACAGCGACAGAAACAGGGGTTGCCTCTGTCGAAGGTGTGTATATGGAGGATCTGAATGTCGACTTCCAAGGGAAGTCAAATGAGACATCAGAGGAAAGTTTAGAGAAGGATTCTCTCTCTGAGGCTGAAACCCCCACTCCGGTCGCTCAAACTGGAGAGAAAAGGAAAAGGGTGAAAATAGTGGCCAGGCGTAGCAGAACGCCAAGAACACGGCCATAACCAAGGTCTCAGCCCTCTCAAACTCCCTCTTCTCCACAATCCTCCAAGCCTTCTCGCAAATCTGCGAGAATAGCTTTTCAATCCTCTCAACGTATCTCCAAACCCTCTGCTCCTGTCATCGAGGAGATTTCCTCCTCTTCTACCGAAGGGTTCTTGAGTTCTGACTCTGAGAACACCACCTTCAAATAGGGGACACCGGTGTTCTCCGAGTCCTCTGAACAAGCCCCTCCAAAATCAACCACTAAACCTGCTGTGAAGCCCACTCCTACAAAAACACCCCTCAAGCGAAAGCCCAGAACAACCCCCCTACCAGAAGCTACCACCTCTGTTCCTGCCCCCAAACGCCCAAGGCAGTTCACTCCCTCTCCTATGTCTGACAAACATGCGCAGTTGCTTAAGCGCAATGTCGTCAGGGGGAAGGTAGTGAATGTAAGCTTTTTCGAGGAACAGGGTCTGGGGTGTTCCTGACCAAGTTGCGCGCTCAAGGCTGGCTCGACTTGTTTGCAAACACCCAGCTGGGGTGTTCTGTGCCTGAGTTGGCTGAGTTTTACGCCAACTGCAGTGTCACCGAAGGGGTGGTGACTAGTTTTATGAATGGGCAACGCATTAAGGTTGATGCGCCCACACTTGGGAAAATTTTGGGAGTACCCTCCCGAGGCTTTGACGTGTATGTGAGGGAAGACAAAACAACCCTAGAAACAGCCGGGCTCCTAGAGGTGTCCTAACGCCTCAGTCAAAAACAGGGCCTGAGAACACCCCTCTCTGTTAAGAAGGGTGAAATGACCTCCCTGCACCAACTATTGTTTATGTTCACTATCAAGAACATAATTCCGCGAGGTCAAGGGCGAAACTCAGCTGATGCCCTCGATCAATGCCTGGTAGACTTACTGGATCGGGAGGAACCAATCAACCTTTCTGCAATCATAATTCGCCACATAAGGCGAATTGCGAACACCACCTGGGCCCATGATCTTGGATATGGGTTTCTGCTGATAAGGGTGTTTGAGCACCTTGGGATAGTGCTCACACGGCGAGTGGAGGCCCAAGTCGTTGATGCGATTGGGATTAACACTCTGCTCGGGTGTGGCTATGAGGTTGGCGAAGGGTCAGTCTCCAAACAGGGTCGTCGACTACCTCGACCACCTGTTTCTGGGCAACCTTCCATCAAACTTGAGGCTGTTTTTGAGGACAATGCTCGCCTCAAGGATGAGCTCTCAGCTGCCAAGGCTGCTCTTGCTGAGGAGCAAGCCCTCTCCGCCAAACGCCATGAGGAATTGCTTGCCCTTCTCTCCACTCTTGCCCCCAGCATTCCTCCTCTGCAAACGAGACCACCCCCTGCAACCTGATTCTCTAGGCTGTTCTCTTGTCTCCTCCCATCTTCGTTTTTGGCATTGTACTGTATTTAATGCAATATCTCCTTAATGATGCTTCTTGCACCTTATGCTCTATATTTCTTTTCTTGCATTCATACTGCTGTTTCTGTTTTTAATGATGCCAAAAGGGGGAATAAGACCATATGAATAAAACCATATGACATGCTCTATGACCTAGCACCTAGAGGATCCCTATCAGCATTAAACGTTGTTAAGCTTTTTAATTTGGTTAATATGGTCACTTGGTTTGTCAGCATCAAAAAGGGGGAATTTGTTGATTATATTAAGTTTTGATGATAACAAATCCAAGAGTAACATATTTGTCTAAGTAATGTTGTTCCAAACAAGCTCTCCAAACAGGGCCTAATACACCGTTGTTCCTACACCGCTGTTTGTGATATTTTATTAACCTGGTGGCTAAATGTTGAGAACAAATCTTAGGAACAGGTTCCGAGCTTCAGTGACACAAGATCAGCAAACAACACATGGTTTAAGTCTTGAGGAACATTCAGCTACACAAGATCACCCAAGGAATTAAGGTGACCAAGGTGTTTTGGAGCAGCATATTCTCTCTTGACAAGACAACTAATTCTTACAAGGAGTCTTGGTTAATTTAGTTTTTATCTTTTAGACTCTTGTTAATATGCCAATCTTGAAAGTATCATTTTTTAGCACTTCTTGAAAACGGTTTTCGAAAAGTTGCTTTGGGACACCATTTCCAAACAACCCTGCAAACAGGGTGCCTAGGGTGTTCTCAAAAACTACAGCAGCTACATCAGTCTTATTTGGAAATTTGCTTCGGTTGGCCGCTAGATCTAAAAAGATTTGTTTTGAATTTGAAAAATTGCAAAACCGTTTTTGCTAAAGATTTCTCTTGAAAGATTCTTATCCCTTATTTTTAGGTCTTGATTGAATTTGGGATAAATCAAGATTTTATCCTTTTCAAGCTAGATTACTCGGCCAAGATATTTTAAGAAAATCTTCTCTCCTCTCTTAGCCGTTGGAAATCTTTGGTGAATCTTCTAAACGACTAAAAATAGAGGATTTTCCCTATCTTTTGAAAAAGAATAGCCGTTGGGTTGTGCGTTTAAATATTGAAATTCCCTCTCCCATTTGACAATCCGGTTTTTACAAAGAAGTAAGAGATTTTTAGAGCTGAATTTCAAAGAGAAAAACCGTGAGAAGATTGTGCTTAACTGAGCTTTCAATTTCTTGGCATAATAGGACTTCATTGTACCTTAAATCTGCTTAAGTCAGAAGCACCCCAGTAAGGTGTTTTGTACCCATGTTCTCAGAACAGAAAGTGAGTGAGTGTGTCCTCAGTCGTGTGGACTTTGGACGTGTCCTATCTGGTGAGATTGGACGTGGTGTAACCTGTCTTAGGGAAGAAGGTTACGTGGTTACAAGTTGTAACAAGGAGTGTTGCTTTTGTAACGTTTTCAGCCTGTTAGTGAAGTGGTTAAATCCTACACGAGGTAGGTCGTGGTTTTTCACACCTCAGTTGGGCTAGAGGTGTTTTCCACGTAAAAATTGTGTGTGCTTTATTTCTGCATTTATTACTTTGAATTTCGCGACTGAATCAATTGAGAACAACCGCTACAAACAAGGCGTAAGGCTGTTTGTGATTTACAAACAATCTCTGCAATGAAGTGCTACGGTTGTTTGTCAGTTATTAGGCGAAAATCGACCACCACAATTCACCCCCCTCTTGTAGTTGTGTACTCTTGGAATTCAACAACAAGGCATTTCAAAATCAGGAGAAGGTGAATGTTTTCAAAGAATTATGAAACCACAAACCAGATATCAAATTTGATACCCCTTAAGAACCACAAAGCACATCATGCATGCACATAGAACTCAGCAGAGACAAATGGACCAGTGGAACCTCACATTTGGGAAATGTCAATTACTTCTATTAATGTGTTTGAAATACAACACAGGTTAACTCAAGACTCATTCCAAAGATACAAACTACCATATGCTCACTGAGGCCCTCAATTTCTCGACCACTGAGAATGCAATGGGTACATAACAATTAAGAGGACTCTACATGGGTTACAATGTGGGCGAACATGGTTAATGGAAAAGAGTGGACAAACGAATTTGGACAACATGGAGCTACTTAGCCAAGTGATTAAGGAGTAACCATGAAGTTCATTAACACTCCAAACCCAAAAAATATAATGAACATACCTAATGAATCAAATAGGACATGTGTTGACAAAGAAAGAAACTCAAGCTATTTACATGTCCAATTCCAATCACTTGTTCATTTTTTTTTCTATTTTTTTATTTTCTTTTTTTCCAATAAGATTTTTTCTGTTTGCCTCATTTTTTTTCTTATGGGAAATCAAAAGAGAATTTTAATGATTGAAAGGCACAAGATCAATGACTATCAACTCACAACCTAATTCATATGTACATATACATCATGAACAAGAGGTGAACAAAACAAAATGCTCAATGTCATTAACCCCTCAACAAACTAACATACCAAAGCCACCTTAAACACCCCTAAAACTATCCATTACATATCTAAAGTGATGCTTCATAAACTAGGCTCAAAAGTAGGAATATGCATGTATGTCCCAGGGCTAATATGCAGGGATGATAACAGGACGAGGATTAAAGCTCAAAGGGGCTAGCAACGAGGATTAACATACAACTCAAGGTAGGCAATTTAGACATGTGACCAAATTGTCCAAATGAAGAATGCCTCCACCACATCATCAAATGCACACATGCAAATATGGTTATAAACAAGACCCTAGACAAGTTCTAGAGATGCAACATGAAAGAACATGAGATAAGTATGATAAAGTAGTCCAAACAAGGCTTAAAATTTCAGAGGATATTTGCCTAAGTCTTAATTTGCTCATAAAAAGAAGAACATGTGCCAACAATAGTGCTAAGGGCTCCAAAGAGTAATAAAGTTCTCAATCAAGTCAAGGGCCAAAATAAGAGACATTTGCAAAACCAACAAAAATTTTTACACCAAGGGGCCACTCGTTAAAATTGCTCAACCCCATGAAAGCTATATTGCCTAGAGAATCATCGTCGTAGGGCCTTTTTTTAAAATTTTTTAATATTTTAATCTTCTTTAAGTTTTTTTCAAATGTGGCCCAAATCCTGAATGCAAACCTAAACATACAATTAATCGCTCTATATGCAACGCTCATGCTATTTAAACAAAACATGGCTAAACTAAGATGACAATATGTAAAATATTAGTAAATGTAAACTATCGCCTCTAATGCTTAGACAATGCATTGCCCTCAACATAAACATATAGAGTCATTAAAAGACTAAGGGGAATAGGATCTTGAAAAAACACCTAATAAAAAGGCTAAAAACTTATGAAAGAAAAACCAAGAGAAAAGGAAAAGAGCCTTAGGTTGCTTCCCAAGCAGTGCTCCTTTTAGGTTGCTAGGTAGACCACTCATTGATCATCCTTTGGAAAGGGGGAAACTAATGAAAAGGGGACTTCACAACACAACTCTTGTCCTACCCTTGTCACGGGTCTCAAATTCAAACTTTTGGAAAAGAAGGAACGACTTCAAGTGGAGGGGGTCAAGATTCTTCCTAAGCAACAAATGACGCCAAGCTGCATGGTCTGTATGCACAATCATTTTTGTGGTGGACACCATCAGATAGGCCACCATCACAAACAATCAAACTTGACCTCCAAGTTAAGGTCAATCTTAACACCACCCATGGGGGTAAAGATAGCGATTCTTATGTTAACTGCAATCGTCACTTAAATAACCCTTATCAAAAGCATAGACTTTCATCCTTGACATTACTAGGTGGTAAATTTTCAATCAAGTTCACCTTTGCACAATCAAGTCTATGACCCTTAGTAGACACATAATCAAGCTCATAAGCATTATTCAGGTACACATCAACCAATTCCACAAACTCATCAGAGACTACCATATCATATCCCCAACAAGCCAATGAAGAAGGAGAAGAATGATGGCCCTTAAACAAACCAAATTTAGCATGGTGCTCCACCATATTAAAGTCAACCTACCCTCTTGAAGATTGATTTTACATCCTGCATTGGCTAAGAAAGACCTCCCAAGAATGATTTAGATGTGAGCATCTTCAGCCATATCAAGGATCACAAAGTCTATTGGCACATAAAAATCACCCACCTTGATGGGAGCATCCTCCAAAATACCATAGGGGTACTTCATAGAACAATCCGCTAATTGAAGAAAGCCTTTAGGGAAGATGGGTTAGACTTATTAGGCTTCTTACTCTGATTCTTCTTTTAGGGCTCATGCTCACTATGTAAGACACCAACATGAACATCGTGATTTTTCTCACCATTCATCCCAACTCTAGCACCCTTAGGACACTCGAATTGTTTGCCAGTTCTCAAGACAATCCTATTATAGTGCCTTTTAGGGTTAGGCTCAGGCTTGCTAGCTAGTCTACCCGGAGTTATAGAAGAAGAGCTAGCTTGTGGGATAATTTGTGATTCCAACATTTTGTTAAGAGTAGTAAGCAAATCACCCTTATGGGTTAATTGCTTAATACGCTCATCTTATTTTTGTTGTACCAAGTGTATTCTCTCCAACATAACCTCAAGGTTGGACATTTGTGGAGCTTGTGGTGAGAGGTAAGATGTTTGTAAACCAGAAGGTTAGGACCCAGAATTGGCTTGGGGAAAGGGAAGACGATCACTCCTATAAGATAAGTTAGGATGATTCTTCCAACCAAAATTGTAGGCATTTAAACAAAGGTCATGATTCGACCTAGATTGGAAGTTATGGACATATGCAACTTAGTCAGTAGAGTATTGGGCAAAAGGACTCCCAATTTGATAATTCAATATCATATGGTTAAAAGATCTGCAGCTATCACAAGGAGGGGAGGGCGCACATGCATTTACCTCATTAACATTCAAACAATCTAGCCTTTGATCATGGAATCCATTTCACTGGTAAGCAATATTAAAGCATCAACATAAAAGTTACCACCAGTCTTCTTGGAAGGAGTCCTCTCATTAAACCATTGGTAATTATTGAGCGCATCCCTCAATGAAGTTGTATGCCTTATCCTCTCTCTTATTCATCAATGCTGCTGCAGCCGCCGCATCTATCATGGGCCTCATGGCTTATGTGACTCCGTTATAGAACTCTCGTGTTATCATCCATTTTTGAAGACCATGATGGCGGCATAACCTTAACATGTGCGTAAAGTGGTCACATGCTTCGTATGGTGATCGTCCTCCCATTGAGCAACTGAAGTGATTTGATTTCTTAAGCTTGCAGTCTTACTAGGAGTGAAGAACTTGGAAAGAAAGACATTGGTTAGCTCTTCCCAAGTCGGGATGGATCCCAATGGTAAAGAGTGAAGTCATGCCCTCACTTTGTCCCTGAAAGGGAAAGGAAATAAGCATAGGTGGATTGTATCTCTAGAGGCTCTATTGATCTCTAAGGTATCGCACACCTCTAGGGAAACCAAAAGGTGCAAATAAGGGTCTTCCATCGGAGTGCTGTCAAATTGTGATTGCTCCACCATAGAAATTAGCATCGGCTTGAGCTCGAAATTGTTGGCGATCAAGGGTGGCCTAGCAATGCTTGGGCTAAGGCCATCAACTCCCAAAGTGGCATAGTCTTGAAGGTTCCTTCTTTGCTTATTTTCACCCGCCATCTTAGGTGTGAATTTGGCCGCTTTCTGCTACAATTCAATCTTTTGCTATCTCTTTAATTTATGAAAAGTTCACTGAACTTTAAGGCCAAACTCAAAGAGTGCTCCAAAATCGGGGGACTTGTACATGAAAAGAAAGGCATCTATATCTAGTCAAAGCACACCAAAAGGGGTAATGTTGAAAACAAAAGTTAAAAGAAAAATGCTTAGCTAAACACTATAGGGGTAACTCGATATTAAAGTCTAGTCCTGGTAACGATGCGAAAATCTTAAACGCCATCACAAGTGCACCAGTGTTGTAGTATAGCTCAAGGTCATTCCCATAAAGACCAATTAGGATTACTAAGTTTTCCTCTAAAAGTTTACAAAGATGAATCAAGATTTGATTTAGATTTTATCTAACAAACATTAAAAAACTAGGGCAAAATTCAATGGCTAAAGACATCTTAGGGTAGCATCACCTAACAATTTGCTGATCTAACTAGCCAAGCAAACATCATTTCACCTTGCCGATTGAATCAATGGTCGACAATCATTAGAGAATTCACAACTTTTTTTTAAAATGGAGTGAATTACTACGGTCAAACTAATTACTAATTTCGTTAAATCTAATTTAATAAGTTTAAGGATATGATTATTATAAGACCACTCAATTCAAAATACTTTCTGGAGTGAATATTAACGTAAGTCGGATACAAGTTTTTCAATGCCAATCTTCACATTTGAATACTTTGATCTAACATTTAACATACATGTAAGAAATTGTCCATAAATCTACAAACACTTCTCAAACAAGAGAAGCCAGGCGTAAAAGTAGAAATAGGGGTGTAAATCATAAAATTAAGCATATTAATCCCCTAAAATGACTCCCAAACACTTAAATAATCCATGCAAATGTGGCTTTCATCATTCGCCCAATTAAGGTAGAATGATCCACATCATCAAATCCATCGGGGCATCTTTGCAAATTAAAGATATTCAAATCAAGGGTCATATTGCCAAAAGACAGTTTCATAATGCAATTCCTATAGTTAATTAGAGCATTGGATGTAGCCAAGAAAGAGCGTCCTAACATCACAGGAATATGAGAGTCAACATTAGGAACCTTCTTAATCGAACACCACAAATTCAATAGAAAAAACAAATTCGTCCATATAAACACTTCCTCCACAACACCCCTGGGAAGTCTAATAGACGTTTCAGTGAACTGGAGGACCATCTTAGTAGGTCCCATTTCACCTCATCTAAGTCTCTTACACATAGGGAATGGAAGCAAGTTTACACTAGTTCCCAAATGTAGTAAAGTTCTGTGGATGGTCTGGTTACCTATCATTATAAAAATCGTAAGGCAACTAGGGCTGTTGCACTTAATAGGAATCTAACTCGAGATAATAGAGCTAACATTGGAGTTTAAGAAAGCTCTTTTGGGCATAATAGTTGCCCTCTTGGTAGTGCGAAGCTCTATGAGAAATCTAGCATATAGGGGCATCTGCTGGATAACATCTAATAGGGCAATATTAACCTTGACATAAGAGAAAGTCCCCTTAGTCAATATGGGACTGGTCCTTTTTCCCCTTTAGTCGGTTAGGGAAAAGAACTGTAGGTTTGGAAGACCTATAGAGGATAAATAGGAGTAGCCTTAGAGGGAGGTGCTGTCACTTTATCAATAGGCTCTTCCTCTTTAAACTCTCCATAACCATCAATAATAATAAGGGGAATAGCAAAAGAGGAGCATGGGGATGAATTAGATGTTTCATTTAAGTTATCAGCCAGATGATTATCAATCTCTCATCATGACCTTAAAGTTATCACTGCATCGACTTTTCTCAACTTATCATGAACTAAGCCGAAGGAGGTTCCACCCTTATTATTGGGCTCTGGCTAACTAGGGAGATGTCTTCACCTTATTTGCCATAGCAAATTGGGAGGACCATTTTGTCATTGCTTTTACCATTCTTTCATTACTCTATCTCAGCATCCTTTCCACGTCATTCTTAATTGTACTTTTATATTTATCAAGTTCACTATAACTAGTAAGAGGCTGAGACTAGCTAATAGGAGTTGTTGGAGGAGCTCAGCATGATTTGAGGAGAGTTTCTAGTAAACCTTCTATGCTAAGGTCCACTACCTATGAAAAATTAGATTAAAAGTAGGAGCATAATGATCATTCTTTGGTCTCTGGTAGGCCATGTTCACTTATTCTTGGCCTAAGGCCAATAAGTGAGCAAAGCAGGGCATGTGCTGAAAGCATGATCCAATGCATGGCATTGAGAGCATACCTCAAGAGTCTGAGAAGGTTGGGATTATTAAAGAACTAGCCACTTCATCATGTTTTCAAAAGCAGAAAATCTAGACTCTAACTGACTTAAGTCAGATATGACATGAATACCACCCCTGGCCCCACGATACCTAGAGTTCAAACTATCATCTATAACTCATCTAGGTCCTCTAGGAATTCCCCAGCATTAGTAGGGCTCTTAGAAGGAAATCATCTCTAACATAGTGACTCCATCATTATCCTATTCTACTGGTTAGGATCTTCATAAATAATTTGACATAATGGGTTTGGTCTAAACCATGCTGGGGATATTGGCCTAAGAAGGTCTTAAACCTATTAGAATAGTTCAAAAATGACTCCTTAATTATCAAATTACACGAATTGATTAATTTCATTCTTTAGCTTAACAATTTTACTATTGGGGAAGTATTTTTCTAGAAAGACCCACACAAACCCATGCCAATTGGTAATGAAATATGATGGCATACTATGCATCCACCTTTTAACATCATCTTTTAAAATAAAGAGAGTAAATTTCAAAGCGCACAATATGAACAGGCACATTAGGGAGCACATCATGGAGAAATCCACTTCAAACGCTCACAGAAAGAGGTAAACATACTCTATGCCGGTAAACTTCGGAAGAATGGCATTATATTAGGGCTTGAATTCGAGAGTATATTCTCTAGGGCTGATACATTAAAACTTGATGGTTCAGTACTGCTAGGTGGACAAAAGATGTCGTTAACCATCCTTGATTGAGGTTGTGCTTTACCCATCTTTTTCTTCTTGGATTTGGGCTCTAATCCACTATTGTTATCTAGGTTGGTTTCCAATCTATCCAAACCTTTGCTACGAGGATCCCTGACCAAACCAATCATGTAACCAAAACCCCTTTTGTTTTTATGGGTTCTTTATTTATTTATTTTTTTAAAAACAATAGAGATTAAATTTTTAAAAACATGGAAGAACAAAAACTAAATTATACAACCAAACTAGTAAAGCAAAAATCAACTCTTGAACAACTAAATCAAAATACTAAACTAAAATAGTTACTAAATTAAATAAAAACAACTAAATTAAACAACTTAGCAAATAAAGTAAGCAATTAAAACAACCTATAAGAAACTAAATTCCGATCATATATATTGAAAACAATTAACAATTAGGGCTTAATTTCAACACCATCCCCAACAACGATACCAAAAACATGTTGCATTTCAGGGACTGTAAAAATAAGTCACAAATGTACAATCATAGTTGTAGCACTATACGGGTTGCCCATAGAGATGGATTGACTTTAATTACTAACATTAAACCGCTAAACAACCTAACTAAACTTAATAAAAATAATAGCAAAGAATCTCATAAAAATCTAATGTAAATATAGAGCATGAAATTTAAAGATAAACTATCAGAATTAAGGAGGGAAGCAAGAGATTGCACTAGCCTCTTAAAATTAATGGAGAAAATTCAGAACCATAATTGCCACAAAAACCTATGGAGAAAATCAAAACCTTGAACGAGCGATCACCATGAGACTTCGATATCCACCATCAACCCCAAAGCGAAACTAAACATTGAAACTTTGAATAAGATAATTTTTGGAAGACAAAAATTTAATTAAAATGAAAACTACAATGCTTAAATAACTATAGTAGAAAAACGAATTGAAACTAGAAAAATTAAACTAAAACTAGAACTAGAAATATTAAAACCAAAATAGGAAACCGAAATTAAATTCAAGTCGAAGGAATTTATAACGTTATAATAATCTCTCAAACTTTAGAAACTAATGTTATAATGGAGACGAATAGAAATTGATGATTTAGAAAGTGCCCCCAAGAACTCTATTTATACAGATCTACCACCCCCACACTTTCCAGATTACAAGCTTTCTTATTTCCAAAGTAATTTTCCCTCTTTCCTGATTAAATAAAATATTTGTAAAGTTTCCAAAATCAAATAAACTCTAATCTTTCACAGCAAGCTGAACACAAAATCTCGGACCTTAGGCATCCATTCCTTTTACAAACCACTATGCCCTGATTAAAAAGAATAGATATTTGTATTTCTTCCAAAGGCAGCATGTGGAGCACACACGAGTTGGGTTAAGTTCTATTGTCGTGCTGCGTCCTCTTTGTCACATGCTCAAAACAAGTTGGACTTCTCATTTGCTAGGCACAATACTACTGTACCATTATTCTTATGCGAAAGCTATGTAAATTGGGTTGCATTATGCATCTCTTACTAGCCTGAGTGAACAACAACTAGCTAGATTCAAAAGAGACAAAAAAAGGGTTGGGCACACTGACAACAATCTCAGATAATCACACATAGACTGCTGGGATGTGGGGAACAGGTTGACTCACACGGGCTATGTTACACACAGGAAGATGCTACTGGGCTTAGCCAGCCATACATATGGATTGCTACTTTCTTTGAATTTTCTTCACTCTTTTGTTTTTATCTTCATTATGATATGATTGGGTTGAGATGAAATTGACCCAAAGACTTAAAACTTGCTCTTGATCACCTTTTTATGTTCATTATTTCATCAAATCATTATTTTGACAAAATCAAACTAAAACCAAATAAGATCCAAAAATAATCTCAATTTGGAGTAAAAACTACGTGATTTGAAGTATTGAAGTTGGCACTTTAGTTGACCAAAAATGCCTATACACACCAATGTCAAAAGGGAAGTTGCCTGCCATATTGCCCCATCCTGAAAACTCGAAGTTTAAAGGCTTAGGTACCTATTCCTTCCATCTGAGCAATTTTGTTGATATCATAAACCTCAAGGGCGCAGACAAGGCCCTTTTTCCTTAAATATTCCCTCTCACTTTAGGAGACATAATTGGTAGTTGGTTTCATTCCCTTGACCTATAGAAGGCTAATACTGGGGATAGCATAACTAAGGAGTTTCTGTCACGATAGTCTTACAACACGGAGTTGTTCGCCGCACTCTATCACTTAGAATTGCTAAAGCGGGACTAAAAAGAAAGTTTTCCAGACTTTCGGGCAAGGGTAAAGGCCTCTTTGGTCCTAAATCGTCCAAGTGGAAAAGTCCAAGTTTGAATGATTATGAATAATTTGATGCCAAATTACAATCAACACCTCAAATTCCAACCTTTAGCATATATATGCAATTATAAAGATGCTAGGAAGCTAGCAGAAGAACATATACAAAAGGGAATAAAGAACCATCACTTAAACAGCAAAGGCTCTTTTAAGGATGAGAAAGTAGCTACTGCATTAATGCCAAAAGGTTAAATAAGGTTAATCCAACAGAGGCATTAAGGACATGCCATAATTACTAGGCCTCACCCCACTTAGAATGAAGCCTGAAGAGTTTTTAAGAAGAGTTGAAAGTTAAAGGTGTTCAAGTCCACTAGGCCCGCACCCAATATGCTAGAGAACAAAGAAATACAAAATATTACATAAATGGCTATTACACTTACCATCATAGTAAAGGAATCTGATCCATATGTTGCCTTAAAGCATGTAATGTAAGATATGATAGATGATGGAGCCCAACAACTAAGCTAATCCATTAAGTTCCATGCTTAAAATTTTCACCATGGAAGAACTTGACATGTTCGTCCTACTTATGGATGAATTTAATGGAATATGGGGAGATGACCAAGAAGACACTTAGATGGCTTCCCTCATTCTTGTTGAAATTAAACCACCCAGTTAAAATCAAATGAAAAGGGAGAAGTCCAACATCTCACAAGCCAAGGGGGTGTTACAAACCCTCATATCTAGCTAAAGAGGAGGATCAACCAAATATCAACATAACTGACAGGCCTACAAGCACACAGTGGCGTTGTAGGAATCAAGGTCATCTCCTACGAGGACTAGGCTGATCTACTGGCTTTATCCTCTTAAGATAGGTTAAGGGAATCAAAATTTGAGATTGAAACTAAACTAATCTATTATCTAATCTAATAGATAAATAATTAAGGAATTATGCAAAAAAAAGCAATCTCCCAATCCATGTAGCAATCAAGTCCTTTTTCCTCAATTGATTGTTTTAAAACCGACAATCAAAGTATCACATCTCTCTTTTAAGGTGAAGTGAAATATCTAAATCTAACCAATTACCATTTCTCAAGGCTCTCGATTTGTTTAGGTTCATTAACCATGCAATTATCATATTTATGGTTTCTCAGTTGGTGCGACTTTCTCGAAACCCGACACAATCAAGTCCAATCCTAGGGTTCTAGTATTGAATTTCACATTTCAATTCTTCATAGAATACCCAAAAGATGTAAGAAAATGGTCAACTTTCTTGCAAGATAACAAACATCTACGATTCAATAAAACAATCCAACAATTCCAAAGTACCAAAAAAGATTAACACAAGATTGGTAAAATTAAAAAGTGTTTCCATAAATCCAAGATTAAAACAACTAAAGATATCAAAATTACAAAACACAAATCCTAAAATGAGAAAAGAGGAGAAGAGGAGAGAAGAGAAAAGAAATGCTCAACCAAAATCGCGCTTGAATCTGTCGATTACAAACCCGGTATGAAATCCTCGTAAATCTTTGCTTCAGCTTACTCTCTGTTCCTCTAATCCAATTGATGAAATTGAAGGGAGGAAATGGAATGATGGGGATGAAATGAGGCTAAACACGGCCCTTTTATCGCGAACATGCTGCAGCTAAAACGTAAAAATCGCCTGGAAGTCGAACAGCCGGGAGAAAACATGATGACCCAGGGAAAAGGGGGCCACTACGGACAGACCGTGTTGGCCACTGATAACACTGGTTCTCCTCTTTTTTCAGCTGCTTCTCCTAGAGCCTTCTAGGCCATGGTATTGACCGTGGTTGGTCCCTATTGGGTGTCATCGGGCCTCTTTTGCTGTCTCTTTTTATCCTTAAGGTCTCAAAAATCTTCACTCTACTCACATTACTTGGCTCACAAAGTTAAAATCTGCAAGCATGTCTCAAACAAGCAAAACCAAGCATAATAGTAGGAATAAGAGCATAAATCATATAATTAAGCATCAAAATCCCCTAAAATTACTCCCAAATACTTACAAAATCCTATACAAATGTGACGTTCATCACTCCCCCATGCTTGAACCTTTGCTTGTCTTCAACCGAACACTATATAAATGTAACAAGGGGAGATTGCATCTAGGAATTAAATACATAACAACCTCCTTAAAGCATGCAAAGTCATAGCATATCACGAGCATGAATACAATCAATGGCAACCGTAAATAGCAGATTATACTTTTCAAAATTAGGAGGGGAAGGCTTTTGGAAAAGTACGATACCATAAGCGCGATATCAAACTTAATCACCCCAAAGAACCACAAAGCATATCATGCAAGCAGATGGAATTTGTTAGGGCCAAAAGGGCCGGTAGAACCTCACTTTTGGGAAATGTGAATCACTCCCACTCATGTGTTTGAAATATAGCATGGGTTTACTCAAGACTCGTTCTAAAGATGCAATCTACTATAAGCTCACAAAGACTCTTAATTCTCCACCACTAAGAATGCAATTTACACATGACAATCAAGAGAACTTTGCTTGCATTTTAACATAGGGAATAAAGGGTTAAGGGAAAGGAGTGACTTATAAATTAAATGTGGAGCTAGGTAGTCAAAAAACTCAGGAGCAACCAACAAGACACCAATATACCATAAAGTTCACCAACACTCCGAGCCCCAATAATGTAGTGAACATATCCCAATGAATCAAGTGAGAAATGAGTTAACAAAGAAAGGAATTCAATCTATGTAAATGCCGAATGCCAATCAACATATTCATTCTTTTTTCTTTTTTTTTGTTTTCTTCTTTTTTCTGTATTTTTTTAACATGATTGCAACCACACATTTCATGTCTAAATCAAAGTAAGACGAGAAATATAGAAAAAATTAAATTTATGTATTTATAATAAAAAATGGGTACAATCTCTGAATATTTTGTTAGAAGTGAACAAACTAAACTCCTCCAGCTCGATCTCTTGTTGGTGACTTGATGGAGAGCCGAAATAGCTTGAGTCTCGATCAAGTGTGTACTTTAATCTCTAGAATGAACGGCAAGTTTTGATGTACTTATTGTCTCTTTTTCTAGAGGGTCTTCTGTGGGAGAAATTTTTCTTTTTTTGAATGGGGGGTGGAGCTATATTTATAGGGAGGAGCCTCCCCTCTCATCTAGGGTTTGCAGATTAATAGCCTTCTTGGATCGATAACTGGGCCTTGAACTTGGGCCGATGACTTGGGAATCCATTTAAATTGGTGACTTGGTAATCCATTGGGTCACTGACTTGAAAGTCCTATTGGGCCATTGACATGGTAGTAATTTAAACTTATATAATTAAGTCAATTAATTTGATTATCCAACATTATTTAACCCAAATTATTTCGTGACATGGCACATATTTATTTATTATTTTTTTAGTGCCTGCAAATTACCTCCTCGAAACTAGGTCACGTACACGTCTTCGAGTGTTTAAGCTCGATCGCGTCTTGGCATACATCTTTTGGCTCCTTGTCCAACCAGGCCACCGACTTAATTTGTCACGTTGTCTATTTGACATATGCAATTTTTTTTCACCGATCTAACAGACTGTCGATACAGCTGCGTCCACTTTTACACTACACATCTTTTTTTTGGACCCATAATTGACTGGTAATTTGAAGTGAGGAATTTTTTTTTACAAAATGTAAGAGCTGCATCAAATTTGGTATAATTAGACACACTTACCGATTTATAAGATATGCTCTTCAATATGTAAATTTCTCTTGCCTAAAATTTGAAGACTTATTACCAAAGGCAAATGTTTTCCATTCCATGGTACAAGGCAGCTCTTCACTCCCTTTTATACCCCTATTCGTGATTCTATAGACACGTTCTTCTTGCTAGAGACTTCGCTTTGAGGTATGTTTATTTTTGACCAAACTTAGATCTTATTTTATTCTTTTTTTCTAAATAAAAAAACCAAGCTTTCGGAGGCAATAACTCCAATCTTATTCATCATCTTATCTCTTTCCCTATGTCTTTTGACTCCTTGAAAGTACAGCTAATGCCATGATAATGGTGATAGTGCTTTTGTGTTTTGTCTTTTTCTCGCAGAAACAAGCAGCACCGCATTACTAAAAATATGTGGAAGAAACACTGTGAGGTAATTGAACAACTTTTATGCAAACTCGGGAAGGCAGCCGGACTCCCATGCAGATGTAGACATTATTTAATTTAACAGAAATTTATATATATATATATATATATATATATATATATATATATATATATATATATATATATATATATATATATATATATATATATATATCCCTCTTTGAGAAGAAAGCCAGGGGTTCTTATGTTACTTTATGTTGTTTGACATATTGAGCGAGATACCTTCTTACTGACGATAAGAGATGTCCTTTTTTCTTATGCGTAAAAGAATCACTATTGTGATTTTTGTTTTTATGGCTATTTGTATGCATGTCTCTCCCTCTTTTTTTTAAAGACTCATGTCCGCAAGATATGACAGCGGGATTCAGTAGTTGAAGACTCGTTGCGCAAGGGTGATCAGCCTTGGTTTTTAGACCTTGAGGAGAGAGCCCTTGCATATGCCAGTGAGATGCAGCACTTAAAGACTCGCTATGTATGGGGGCGATCGGACTTGGCCTTTGTACTCCGAGGAGAGAGCCCTCATTCCTGTCAGCGTGATGTAACATTTGAAGAATCGCTGCGCGTGAGGGTAATCAGACTCAGTCTTTAGACCTTAAGGAGAGAGCCCTCACTCATGCGAGCGGGATGCAACACTCAAAGCCTTGTTGTGCTTGGGGGTGATCGGACTTGGTCTTTAGACTTTGAGGAGAGAGCCTTTGTACATGCCAACGGGTATTGCACTTGAAGACTCGATGTGCGCTAGGGTAATCGAACTCGGTATTTCGATCTTGAGGAGAGAGCCACCGTATATGCCAGCGAGATGTAGCATTTGAAGACTCATTGTGTGTGAGGGCGATCAGACCCGGTCTTTAGACTTCGAGTAGAGAGCCCTTGTACATGCCAATGGGTATTGCACCTGATGACTCGTTGTCTGCTGGGGTAATCAAACTCGGTCATTAGACCTTGAGAAGAGAGCCTCCGCATATGCCAATGAGACATAACACTTGAAAACTCGTTGTGTGTGAGGGTGATCCGACCTAGTCTTTAGACTTCGAGGAGAAGGCCCTCGCACATGCCAACGGGAATGCCGCCTGAGGATTGAGCCACGCCAATGAGCCTGCCAGGGATTTCATATCCTTGAAAGCTAAGCTGCAAGGATTTTTTTTTTTTTGTTTTTAAGCTTCCTTCCCTCACTTTTTTACGACACTAACTACTTGTTTTCTTAAAAAAAAATAAGTGCACAATCAAGGTATAATTTAAGGAATACAAGTGACGAGATAAAATTTATCTTTTTGCCGTAGAACATAAAGAGATGAAAGTAGAGTTAGGCAGCACATTTATTGTTTACCCATCCTAACTTCATCTAGAGTTTGAGTAAATACCCATCGTCCCTCGTTCTAACTTCGCATCACCATTAACTACAAGGGCTGCGGATAGAACGCATGATGATGCCTTCCTTCTTCATGGTGCCAGCCACGACAGTAGCTGCACCATCACCACTTTCCTGCTACTTGGGTGAAAAACTATTTCTGGTGAAGTTCGTTGGGGGCCAGCATTGAAGATATTTGGGGAATTCACTTTTATTCCGAAATACTAGGAGTGGGTAGAACACATTCTCTCATGCTTTGAATCCTAATTGAGGACATGTTGCATCTTTGATGAATTGTATGCTTTATTATACACTTATAGTCATGATCCTCATGTTGTTCACGCCTTTTGTGAGGCTTGGTGCCCTGAGACCAACACTTTGCATACTATATCCGGAGAAATGTTGATATCTCTATGGAACTTATATAAACTTGGTGGGATCCCTATTTATGGGAAAATTTATGATGAGGCAGTGCCTAGTCGAGATGTATTATATCAATGTCGTCAAAACAATAAGAGATTAATCCAGCCCACGTGTAGATACTTGTTTGCTGCTTATAGTCATCTTGAAAATGCCCAGACTAAGGGGTTTGCACTGAACGTTGGATAGATTTTTGGTGCAAGAGATAAGTTAAGCATGAGTCCTTCCTAAGGCGGCGAAGCTCTTCCAAGTCGCGTCCTGTCAAATCATGACCTAAGTCCACTCATAATCCTTCAGGTGACATTCAGCCTACGACCCTACAGTGGACTCGAGAAGAATCCGCGACCTTTGATGGACTTCAAATTCCTATTTGATAGAAGAGAGAGCACCTATCTAGCTGCTTTTCTTTCATGATGGTTATGCATTTTTTGCTCTTCCTAAAGATGAAAAAGGATTCATGCATCTTGGCATCTTCGAAGTGGCTAGTAATATGGTGGTCGGATGCACATATAGTCTTGTAGTGCAGTGTTGGCAAGCATTTATCGTTGCCTGAGCGATATTTTTAGTGTAGGAAAACCCTCAAATTCCATATCATTCTTTCCTGCTCATTATCTATATGGTTGGCTCGCACGTTACTTCAACACCTACTATGTATTGGATCCTTTAATGGTGCACTATTCTGGCTTTGGAGGGGCAAAGAGTTTTGAGGATGGCCAAAGACGTATCCATGAAGGGGCAATTGCTGATTTAGGTTACACCATGCTTAGCAAAAATGAATATTAGACTTTGAATGACAATGGAATTCTTTGCTATGAGAAGCTCAGCTACCTAATAGTTCTCTACTTTGGTTACCTACCTCTTTGTCTTGCAATGACTTTTTATGTCATGCCTTATAGCCCATATCAATTCAACAGTCAATTTGGCTTCTAGCAGGAGCTATATGGTGCGCTTAAACTTGACCCCCGTATTCGGACCACATCCTACAATGATGTCTAATACTTTCAGACCGCCATCCTATCTAAGAACACCAAGTCTATAGCAACGTTGCCGACCTGTTTGCTATATCTTAATAAGTTCATAGCTAAGAAATACCCGGATTGGTGGTCTAAAGCGACAATAAGTGACCTCAGGACCAACAATGGTCTTCTTCAGTAGAGTGCGAGACATGACCCCTCTAAATCTATGAAGAACACAACAGGTAACACTTTGAAGGAGGGATCTGATTTTAAGGACCAAGATTCTGATGCTGAACAGACCGACGAATCCCTTGATACTCCTATTGCTAATCGGGGGGGACGCTATCGAAAATAATGACAGTGACCAGGATTCAAAAGCTAACTTTAAACATCGTGGGTGCCAAAACTGCAAGACCGTCGCTGCCGATACTTCCAGAGCGCGTCTTGGAGATGGTTTTTTCAATGACATCACAAGATGCTCAGATATGCCTAACCTTGACGATGTAACTTGCTCTTCTGTTTGTATAGAACCTTGCGAGACTCATCACAACCTTTTTTTATTTTAACGGCTTGACCTTTCCGCTCCCTTTCTTTTGTTTGATACAGATTGATGCGTTTGATTTAGTACAGGACGCCACCTCTGTCATAGACGAGCAATTGCTTGAGGAGGTTAATCTTGCAGCTAAGTTGCCAACCGCTAAGCCGAGTCTTCATGGTGGCAAGGGCATAGAAGTTGTTAAGAGGTTAGCATCCCCAGAGGGAGTTAGAGGATTGGTCTTGAGAGGGAATGAAACATTTCCTGCATCACTAACCCATGGTGAGCACTCAGTGGAGGGACCGACATCTCTTTAACTAGCTGCAAAAAGAATATCCATTGTCGTTGAGCAAACTACTAGCCATGAGGTCATGGAAGGAAAATCTATGTTTGATTCGGTCTCTGCCACTTCCTTTTGGTTGGGTCCTGCTTCTCAAAGTATCATTGCTTGCGGCATACGGGCTGTAGGTTCTGGCTACCGGAATGCTTTGAAGAATACTTCATTTGATGAGGTATCAAAAGTGTATAAGAGCCGCCCCCATCATGTACAAAAGTATTAAACGTCTCAATGGAGACCCCAATCCACTGAAGAAGCTGGTAGATGATTATGTGAGCTGCGTATCCATATATTTGGCATCAAAAAAGCGGCTTTGACACTTCACCATCTGGATGACTTAGTTAAAGAGAAGGCTGCCTGCATTGAACGAGTAAACCAAGCGTAGTCCTATCTTATCACAGTGCAGGAAGAGCTAGATGCCGTTAAGGGAAAACGTAAGAGTACAACTTAAAAAGTAGTCCAGCTAGATTGTCATTAGTGACCATCGCCGAGAAGTAAGTCATTGAGAAGAAAAAAGCTCTTACTAACCTCTAAGTCGTACCCACTTTGTCTCAAGAAGAGGCTAAGAAGTTGAAGGAACATGGGCATGATGTCCTAGAGTTGTAACTCTCCCTAAATCCTGATAACTGGATGAGCATTATCTGATTAGGTCGCTTAGCTTATTGTACTTGCACTTAGATTGTTCATATCAGTGAACTCTTGATACTCTTTATGCAATAGTAATATTTTTGCCACTTCTTCATCTCTTTCTTATGTTTCTTGCTAATTTTATTCACCAAGCTACCTATATCCTCAATGAAAAATAGTAATTTTTTAATGAGATGAAGTCATAATGTAGTTTAACCAATTGTGCTTCAATTATTTGTTTTGTTGTTCACAGTGTATACTCTTGCAGGCTAGGAGTAGTACAAGATTTTTTGTTTTTTTTTTTTAGCCGTTCACAGTTTATATACTCTTGTGGGTCAGGATTAGTACAAGATTTTTTTTTGGGTGAGAAGTTTAGGCTCGTACTTAGAGGCTTACAACAAATTTTCAAGGGTAGTAGTACTTCAGAAACCTGTCATTTATCGGTCCTACTCATACTCCTTCTGTATTAACTATCTTGTAAGCACCATTCGAGTAGACTTTAGGAGCAACACAGGGGTCATCCCATTGAGGGGTGAACTTGCTCCCTATCCTATGTGTCATGATGATCGGCCTTCTTACTGCAAGCACTTGATCCCTAACCTGGAACGAGCGAGGTCGAATCTTTTTGTTGAACACTCATGACAGACGTGCTTGATAACACTCCAGTTTTTATCGCACCTAAAGCCTTTTCTCATCAAGAGACTCCAACTTTGCTAGGCAGAGTTTGTAAGTTTCATCCTCACTTAACCCTTCTAGTATAGCGATGCAAAGCGATGTGATTTGAATTTCCAAAGGCAACACCACCTCTACACCATACATGAGCATATCGAGAGTTGACTGCGTTAGTGTCTTATAGATGGTTCGATAAGCCCAAAGTGCTTCTCCCAGTCTTTCATGCCAGTACTGCTTGGATTTTACCACCACCTTCTTCAATAAGTTACACAATATTTTGTTAAATTCTTCTACTAGGCCATTTGCAGACGCATGATACATCTCGCATCGGCCCTAGTAAATGTTTTAACACCACCATTTATCTTCTTCTCTCCGTCGTAGTAATACTTGAGGCATTGGTGCAAAGTTGATGCCACCACCCTATGCTCATGAAGCCAAGGCCTTCCTAGCAATAACTAGTATAAAGTTTTTGAATCTATCACATGGAAGATAGATGTTCTCGACAAATCACCCATTGCCAACTAGAGATGAATCATACCGATTGCACGCTGACCCTCCAAGTTGAAGTCTTATATCATCATCCGACTCTTAGAGACTTCCTCAACAGTAATCCCTAATTCGTTCATGATATACTTGGGCATGATATTGACTGCTGAGCCACCATCTATCCAGATGCGTTTAACTTTTTGCTCACGAATATAGCCAGTGACAAACAACAGACGATTGTAGGGTTTTGACCCAAGCAATAGATCGTCACCTGTAAATGATACTGCCATGTTACAAGTGGCGCACTGAGTCGTTGACTTCCTTTACTTTGTCAGTATATCACTTTGCATAGTGAATGGTAGCCACAACTTGCTCGTGCATCCCTTTAGGCAGCCGAAAAATTTCTTTCCAACTCATACGTTCGGGCAAAGCTTCTAAGACGGTGAGGACTTTGTCATTCGCGTTCAAAGAGGAAACCTCTTAGGCATCTTCTTATGCATCATCCTCACCCTCCTCACCTTCAAGCTCAGAACATGAAACCATGTTAACTGCAACCTTCTTAAAGAAGTCCCTTGGGAAGAATTCTTCTAATGTAATAGGGACAAGAGGTTCTTGTTCAAGCAGATCGACTGGTTGAACTTCATGCCTTCTACCAGAATTGGGCTTCTTCTTCCCGTTAGCGCGTTGAGGTTTCTTGTTTCTGGCGTGACTCTTTCTTCGACGGAGTTGGGCTGGTTAAACATGCCTTTGCTTCCTAGGCCTTTGTCTATTGACAAGCGTCCATCCCTCATTGTCTTCATCAGGAATGCCTGGCACATACTCAGCCTCCATAAGTGTCGTGGGAACCATTAATGAAAGCATTATTGGCTCAAAGCTTCCAAATTGTATGGTAACCAACTCTTCTCTCATCAAAGGAGCCAAGACATAATGCTCACATCAAATTGTTATGTGATTAGTATCAGTTGCCTCATCTAAGTCTAGGATGATCGTTCTATCCTGAGCCAACTGCATAATATGCTTCTTGAGCGTAATGCACGTTTCAAGACGGTGATTAACGACCCTGTGATACATACAATACTTCGAGTCATTAATCTTCCTTGCTTCTTTGGGGCATTTTGATGGCGGTAACTTAATGATACCCTTTTCCAACAAATCATCCAACATTCCTGATAAATCTGAGCGAGGGAAATGGTACTTCTTTTCTTGAAGCTCTTTCAATGTAGGGTGCTTCTTCCCAGTATCTTTCATTGATCGGTGCTGCTTTTCCTCTACTCTTGATTTCCTTGAAATCTGGATCGGTTTGCTTATAGTGACTACATGGATTCTTTGGTCGGACTCTTGAAAGACTTAGAATTTTTCTTAAAGTTGCCCTTTTCCTTCCTCGGTTCAAAAGTAGGGGAAGCTTTTCCACGACGATTAGCTATCGTCGTCTCTATATCATGCGCCTTAGTAGCCAACTATTGGAAGGTCTTGGGCTTGCTCATTTGCAGGACATAAAGTAGGTCTCACTCCATGCCTTGAGTGCACATCTCTGGCATAGAAGTCTTATATAACCGATTCTTACACTCAAGACTGAGTGAGCGCCAGTGGTTGATATAGTCAAGAACAGGTTCATCTTTTCGCTGTTCAGTATTTGTTAGCTTAATTATACTAATAGTGCGTTTGGTGCTATAGAACCTATTGAGAAACTCTTACTCCATATGCTCCCAGCTATCAATGGATTCGAGCAACAGATTGGTATACCAGTCGAACGTGATGCCCTTCAAAATTTGGATGAACTGTTTCACCAGCAAGTCGCCACTAATGCTAGCATTCTTATACGTCTCAATAAAGTGCACAACATGTTGTTTTGGGTTACCTTTCCCATCAAATTGGTTGAATTTGGGAGGTTGGTAACCATAAGGCATACGAAGAGCATTGATCCTCTTCATGTAGGGTTTGGTGTAGAGATAACTCTTCTGTGAGCAAACCCCTGGTTGAGTTTTGACAGCATTGGCAATCAGCTCCTGGATTTGTTTAGCAGTCATTGCGCTTGGAGATGAGTCATTTTGTGGCTTGTCGCCTTCTTCAACACGCCATCATCCTTAGAAGTCTCGCTTTGATTGGACCCTTCTTTGTCCTTATCACTGCTTTTGCCTTTGTTGGATGATACATATGGCCTTTGTCCAGTTTCTTCAGCAACTTAGCAATATGTTCCTCTTGGCGCTTAATGTGTGCATCTTTCTCTGCACTCTTCATAGAGAGCCTTTCCAATGTGGCATTTATGCTAGCGAACTCTTCTTTAAAATTGACAGCTCCTATCATCATAACATGCATGATGACTGTAGGGGCTTATTCGACTTCAGATTATGGAATGGCTGCTTTCCTTGGTGATGATGCAGAAGAATCGCTGCTGTGATGATCTTCCACTGTAAAAAATGGGGATTGATGCTTCGTCTTCAATTCTTGAATGGATTTCCCCTTGAGAGGGTCAACAAACAAAATTTTACCGACTTCGTCATGCACATTGAAGTCAGCATTGTTGGTCGAATATAAGGGTGTAATTGCAACTGCTCTTTTTGTGACAGTGACTACTGCAGCCCTTGCCATGTTTCTTTACACCACTCCAGTGCTTTGCTTACTAGTGGTGGTGTAAGAGTTGGAGGATCTTTATGGGAAGGATCCAGATTTCTTTTTCAAAGGTAGGAAGGCGGCACCTCTTGTGGCCATATCTTCCTTGCGAAGGGTTGGTTGAAAATCTTAAATTTCCAAGAGAAGGCGATGAGAGGCTAGAGAAGTCCCACCGAGCGTGCCAGAAATTTGTGACAATAAAATTTCAAGTTTAAATGGAATTAAGACAAGAAATATAGATCAAATTCAAGTTTCGCATTTATAATAAAAAATGGGTACCATTCGAATATTTTGTTACAAGTGAACAAATTAAAGTCCTCTGATTCGATCTCTTGTTTGTGACTTAATGGAGAGCCGAAATAGCTTGAATCTCAATCAAGTGTGTACTTCAATCTCTAGAGTGAACGGCACATTTTGATGTGCTTGTTGTCTCTTTCTAGAGGGTCTTCTGTGGGAGAAATTTGTCTTTTTTGCATAGAGGGGTGGAGCTATATTCATAGGGAGGAGCCTCCCCTCTTCTCTAAGGTTTGCGGATTAATAGCATTCCTGGATCGATAACTAGGACTTGAACTTAGGCCGATGACTTGGGAGTCTATTTAAATTGATGACTTAGTAGTCCACTGGGCCACTGACTTGAAAGTCTTAGTGGGTCGTGGACTTAGTAGTCATTTAAACCCAAATAATTAAGTCAATTAATTTGATTATCCAACATTAATTAACTTAAATAATTTGACATGGCACATATTTATTTTTTATTATTTTTAGTGCCTACAATGACTTTTTTCTCTTTTTTTCTTTTTTCTTATTTTGGAGAATAAAATAAAAATTTCAATTATTAAAAGGCCACTAATTGTCAACTCCCAACCTAATAGATATAAACACAACCCAAATAAGAGGGAACGACAAGTACATGCTCAATTTTATTAATCCCTCAATAAACCAACATTCTAATGCCACCTAAAACTAAATTATCCCCAAAACTACCTACTGTATACTTGAAGTGACGCTCCATGGACTTGCCTTAAAGGTTAGGAACATGTGTTTAGCCAATGGCTATAACGATATAGGCTCAAAAGGACTAGCAAAGGGAAAAACATTGTAACACTAGGGTGGGCTTTTATGTGGCTAAAATGACTAAAGAACGAATGCCTCTATCATATCATCAACTACGCACATCCTAACGTGGTTTTGAACAGAGTCTAAGTAAATTGTAGGGATGCAACATGGAAGATTCACACACATAAAAACACATGAGACTAAACATAATGAGTTAGTCCAAAGAAGGCTCAAAGTCTCAGGGGACGTCTACCAAAGTCGTAATTAACTCATATAATGACTATCATGTATGAACATTAGTACTGAAGACTCTAAGGGGGCAACTTACTTCTCAATCAAGACAAAGATCAAAACAAGAAATATTCATAAAACATTCATAAATTTTAGCACCAAAGAGATTACACATCAAAAGTTACTCAAGCCCATGAAAGCTAACAAGCCTAGTGAATCATTAGTGGAGGTTATCTCAAACAAATCCACACCATCCCTATATGCAATCCTATATGCAAATCTAAAACATAACTAAATGCAAAACACTAATGCAAACAAAAAGAAACCTAAAACTATATGCTATAACATGTATGCAAACTAAAAACTAAAATGGAAAACATAGAACTACCCTTCCCCCATGGTTAGATAAAGGATCATTATTCAAAGGAAAGAAAGTAAGAGAAGGGAAAGGAAAAACAAAAGAGAAATAATCTCAGTAAGTTAGGTGCTGGGTACACCTAAGCTAAGGCCTCCTCGCAAACCGGGCAAATGGAGCATCAACCACTTCATTATATCTTCAAGATGCACCCCACCAAATCAAACACTGGCAGGGCCTGCAAAAGCATGTCAAACATCACAGCATAGGGCCCAGAAGCTTGGCTATAAGAGAGCATTAGACATAAAGTTAGTGCTCTTTTTAATAAACCAAACACCATAGAAAAATCAATAGAGAAATCAAAGAAAGTACTCCACATGATTTTTCTAAGTAGGTCCTCTAGGCATACACAATAAGGGTCTTAAGAGGGATCATACCCTCTTAAGTAACCTTGGGACATAAAATCATCAACACTCCCACCAAGCATACTAAACATGTTACCCTTATAGCCCAAGTCAATATAAGCGTCATAAATTATAAGATTACCAATGGGCATATTAATGTAATGCTCGGTAGAAGGAGTGGGTAATGAACCTAGAGGGGAAGCAAGTGAATGATCAAGGGGATTGGGGAGAATACTATCATTAAAACTAAGGCTAGGATACTCCTCATGTATAAACACATCACACGACCCATCCAAATGAGTCTCAACTAGATCATGCACGTCATTTAATATGTCTTCTGACCTAAAAGATTCATGAACAACACTAAACCTAGCAATAACACCAAAAGCCTCACTAGGCTCGAGCCTCGTACATTGAGCTAAAAGGGAGGATGAATCAAGCAAGGTTAAGACAACATTAGTATTATCCATAGGTGACGCAAATTTAGGTTGAGCATGGCATGCATAATAAAGATAGGAATTTATAGCATGGATAGAAGAATTATACAAATCACACCAAAAATGGGCATAATAGTATCTAGCAAAGAATGCATAAAGATCAGGAAATGAATATCTACAAATAATACTAGCCTTCCCAAATTCAAATTAATCCGATGCAATTACTATGCCGTATCAATACTTTTAGCAAGAAAACACCATTAATCTAAAAGAGCATTGGTTTCACTATTGACACCCTCGTCAACAATGTCCAAAATTTGTCATTTACCCACACAATAACCACATTGAGCTAGAAAGACGTTTAACCGTTTGAATCCTCCAAAATAATTCATGCTCAAATTGGGGAAAATGGAAACTTACCATTGATTTTTTCTCAAATTTTTTTATTTTTTAATTTTCAAATTTATTTTTCTTTTGCATTTTTTTCTTTTTTCCAAACAAAACCATGCGCTTGGTCAAAACTATCGGGAAAATCCCTATATTCGACTCTAGTCCCCAGCAACGACGCTAAAAACATGATAGGCACGTAAGCGCACGATGGCGTTGTAGCAATCAAAGTCATCCCCCATAAGGACTAGGCTGATCTACTAGGCTTTATCCACTTAAGACATGCTAAGCGAATCAAAATTTGAGTTTGAAACTAAACTTATCTATTATTTAATCTTATTGATAAATAATTAAGGAATTACACAAAACAAGAAATCTCTCAATCCATGTAGCAATCAAGCATTTTTTCCACAAATGATTGTTTTAAAACCGACAATTGAAGTACCATATCCCTCTTTCTAGGTGAAGTGAAATACCTAAATCTAACTAATTACCATTTCTCAAGGGCTTCCAATTTGTTTAGGTTCATTCAACATGCGATTCTCAAATTTGTAGTTTCTTAATTGGTGTGAGTTTCATAAGACCCCACACAATCATGTCAAATCCTAGGGTTTTAGCACTGAATTTCACCTTTCAGTTCTTCATCTAATGCCCAAAACATGCAAGAAAGTGATCAAATTTCTTATAAGGTAATAAACATCTAAGATTCAGTAAAGCAATCCAACAATTCCAAAGTACTAAAAGAGATTAACACAAGATTGGTAAAATTAACAAGTGTTTGCATAAATCCAAGATCAAAACAACTAAAGATATCAAAATTACAAAACATAAATCCTAAAATGGGAAAAGAAAAGAGAAGAGAAGAGGAAAAAAATGCTTAGCCAAAATCGCGCTTGAATCTATTGATAGCAAACCTGGCATAGAATCCTTGCAAATCTTCATTTCAATTCATTCTCTCTTCCTCTTGCTTAAATTCTAATCTAATTGATGAATTGAAGAGACGAAATGGAATGATGGGCATGAAAGGAGGCTGAACACAGCCCTTTTATCGTGAATATTCTGCAGCCAAAATGCAAAACCTAACTAAAAGTCTAACAATGATGAGAAAACATGATGATCAGGGAAAGTGGGGTGACTATAGACTGTGTGCACCACCATGGATAGACATTAGGGGCCGCTAGTCGTGCCAGTTCTCCTCTTTTATTCAGCTGCTTCTCTTAGAAACTTCTAGGCCGTGGTATTAACCTAGTCTGCATTGGATGTATTTGGGCGTCTTTTGCTATCTCGTTACATCCTTAAGGCCTAAAAAATCTCCATTCTACTCACAAAACTTGGCTTACAAAGTTAAAGTCTGCAAACACATCTCAAACAAGCAAAACTAAGCATAATAATAGGAATAGGGGCATAAATCATATCATTAAGCATCTAAATCCCCTAAAATGACTCCAAATACTTGTAAAATTTTTTGATGATATAGGCCTATTTTTGAGGGGATAAAACAGAATAGAGCACTATATCTCACCATAACTTACAGAAACATGTTCATACGCATGTCCTTGGTCAATAGGTAATCGGTTAAAATATGCCTACTTAGAAAGTAGAAAACTAGGTGTAACCTAGTAGATATGATCCCTTCAACAAAAGACCTACGAGCTCATGATCGGACCTATAATATAGTGTTAAGAACTATCACTTACCTGTCGGGGGGGTGGAAAGAAGGGTGGCTAAGGATGGCTAATAGGGCCACAAGCATAGGGCGACGTTGTAGCAAATCAAGGTCATCTCCCGCAACAACCTTGGTTAATCGATTAGGCTTTACTCCCTCACAACAAGCCAAACGGATTAAAATTTGAGATTGAATTTAAATTAATCTACTATCAAATCCAGTGGATAAATAGTCAAGGAATTACACATGTAATGCCCCAATAATACATGAATCATTGCTTGCATTTACCTACTTAAGTTTAACAAATAAGAAATAATAACCCAATGAACGAGGCGTTACCGCCGTCCATAAAGGACAAGGCTTCCTTATACATGAAAACTTGCCATAAACCAAAGTTTACCCTATAAGGGGCATTCACCATCATAAACACTCAAACCATTTAGTTATATAGAGAAATGGGTCAAACTTCCCAAGGGTTACACCAACATACATAATTCGGTTCAAATATACAGTTGTAATACCAAAATACATAATTCAGTTCAAATATACAGTTGTACACCAAAGATACACCAATATGGTATGAAAGCATCTTAGCACTCCTATACCGCCAATCACATGGACGGTCCTGTCTCATTTATCACCTTCAGCCTCCCTGCCTGCTTGAGAGCGGTTCACTGAACACTTTTCTAAAACAAAACACAAAAACATTTCGAACTGTGAGCCAAAGCTCAGTACATTCATCCCTGTACTGATAAAGATCCACTGAAAAGTTATTCGGGCCCGCTTTGCAATTCATTTTGATTTTAAAACAGGGAATGAGATGCATACAAAACTAAATTGCCAATTATTATCTATTAGTGTACCCCTTAGTAACTGTTACGATCTGTGCATAGGTGTACACCTGCCAAACCGATCGGGGGACCTGACTTGAAGCCGCGCGGGTAACTGGAGGGTAATGCCCTGTAACTGATAACTGATGGGGTCACTTATTATGTGATAAAGCACTGATTCAATTGATTCATTTATGTGCATACTAAAACATTATGATTTCGATAAATACATGCTGATGGCAAAAGATACAGATAATGAACGTACCTGGGAATTTTAAATGCAAGTTCACGGTATAATAAGATGCACTAAAGTGAAGAGAATGAAAGTTTAGGCCTTGATTCTGTTCAAAATATCATTATAGGAACATAAAGTCAGAAACGATCCTGTTCTTATAATGGATGCCTTTAAATAAAACTAGCTTATGAAGAATCTTACAAATCAATTCATAGATTAAACTAAAATGATGAAACTATATAATAAACCATAGAAATGTGATTTAAGGCACGGTAGCAAGTTTAGAGAATAAGGGCTTATAAAGGGGGTACGGAAAGAATAATCCACAACTTATACTCCCGACCTAGAAATGAGACGTAAGACCGCCATATGAAAAGCTTAGGAAGTCCTCTAAAACTTTCATTGAGGACATATAATATGATTCCCATGACAGGGTTCCTAAAATGAGGCTAGAACACCAATATATCAGTTCTGAGTTCATCCTACATAGATTCAGTAAAATGACCAAAACTTTTTCCACAGATCTCGGATTAACGCGATTCAAGAGCCATTTTAAAGACAACACACTGGCTTATCTACCCACCAAAAATCATAAATTTTCGCTGGGCCGATCATTACCAGTGTCATTTCAAAAGTTGTCCTGTTTTTCTGAAAATTCCAGCCTCACTATTTGAGTTTGTTCCCTCACTTTTCACACCAATCCTCAACTTAAACCCTTTCTTAAGAGCATGTAAACACACTTTGGTACATCCCAACATCATACAAAAACACCACACATAATTTCACTTCATATTCATATCCAATAAAGCTCCTTTTCTAGTCACATATACACACACCAGAAGTTTAACACTAATTTGGTCCAAACCATGCATTTTGGATAAAACCCTAACTTTGGGTCAAATTGAACTCACTCCCATCATCTCAGAACACCATAAACACCATAATAAACCTCAATAGATTAAAAGATAAGCAAAATCAAGGATAAAACAATCAATATCCAACACTTGAACATGAAGCTTGCATGATTAAGATAAAACCCTAACCCTAGCATCATCCAACTTCAACTCTACCATGATCCATCACCAAGATAATTCTTAATTCCATAAAAACAGCATAATCCACCATTAAAACAACCAAAATAAGAAGTAAAAGCCAACAATATCAAGAATCAACAACAAAATCAGCATAAGAGATGAAAAGAATTACTTACTTTGCTTAAGAAAGAGGTAGGAATGATCCTTGGTGCTTGAAGGAGTGAGAGGGATGATTGAGGTGGTGACTGGTGAGTGGTGGATGTTTGGTGGCTGTTTGGTGGCTGGAATGGTGGTGCTGCTACTGCTGTAGCTGCTGCTATGGGTTAGGAGAGAAGGAGGAGAGAATAGGAGAGAGAAAGTGTCTAGCATTCACTTGCTGCAAATCAAACTTAGGCAAAATAAAACTTGGCTGAGAATTAATCATAAAAAGCTACTTTTTACTAAGCATAATTAAGGCCTAAATAAGGGTAATTAACTAAACAAAGAGGGTCTAGTCTCGTTGGGTCGAAATTGGCCTTAAACGGGCTTGGGTTTGGAAAAGAGCTGAAACCGAGTGCGTTTGCAAAAAAAATTTTTTTTTTCAAAACTCGAGATTAAATGGTTGTGGTGCCATGAAAAATAATTAAATCGCTAAATTCATAAATATCAAGGCCTAAATCGATCTCTCGAATTTAACTAGAACAAAACCCGAATTGCAAAGTGAGGGCCCATTTAGAATTTTCCAATTGGAATAACAAAAAGCAATGATGTAAATGAAGTGAAATTAATCATATGGATTAATGAAATTGATAAACATATTTTAGGGTTGGACTATTACAACACAAAACATGCAATATCTCAATTCATGTATCAGTCAAACACTTCTTCCTCAATGGGTTGTTTTAAAACTAACAGTCGAACTATCACAATCTTCTTTCAAGGTGAAGTGAAATAGCTAAATCAACCAAATAACCCTTTCTTAAGGGCTCTTGATTTGTTTAGACTCATTAAGCATTGATAATCAAAGTCATGATTTCTCAATTAGTGTGACTTTTCTCAAGAGTCCACATAATCAAGACAATTCTAGGGTTCCAATAACGAATTTCACCTTTTAGTGATTCACTGAATACCCAAAATATGCAAGAAAATGACTAGATTTCTCACAAGATAATAAACATTTGGAATTCAATAAAATAAGTTAATAAATTCTAAAATACCAATGAGATCAACGCAAGATTAGAAAAGTCAAGTATTTGCATAAATCTAGGATCAAAACAATAAAAGTTAATCCAAATTACAAAACATAAATCCTAAAATGAGAAAAAAGAAACGAAGAGAAGAGCAGAGATGAGAAATGCTCAGATAAAAGATGTGCTTGAATACAACGATTGCAAATGCGGTACGGAATCCTTGCAAGATCTCCGCTTCAATTCACTCTTTTTCCCTCTAATCTAATCTTAATTCAAATCTAGATGGTGAATGTGAAAGTGGACAGAATGGAATGATGAATGATGGCTGAAAATAGGTTTTTAACGTAGAAAACACATTAGCCAGATAATCAAAATGCCTGAAAGTTGAACAGTCGCAAAGAAATCCAGCAGGCTCAGGGGGAGGGGACCACCACGGTCAGACCATGAGGCACACCATGGACCATGCTCTTCACCACAGGCTGACTGTTGTGCCCATTGGTCGGGTCATGCTCTTCTATTTGTCTCGCTGCTTCTTTCCGGATCCTCCTAGATCGTGATACTGGCTATGGTACGTCTGTGCTAGGTGTCGTTCAGTCTTTTTTGCAATCTTCTTTGATCCACAAGGCCTCAAAATCATCATTTTACTTACATAGATATGCTTAAAATGTTAAAATCTATAGACTCTCAAAACAAGCGAAAGCAAGCGTAATAGTAGAAATAAGGGCAGAAATCATACAATTAAGCACACTAGCACCATAAAATAACTCTCAAACAGTCATAAAATCTTATGCAAATATGACATTCGTCACTCCCCCATGCTTAAACCTATAAGTTGACTAGTTTGAGGAGGTTGTTATGTTTTTGAGTCCTAGATGCATCTCTCCTTATTGGTCTTATGTAATGTTTGCTTGAGGATAAGCAAAGCACATCACAAGCAAGAATATCAATCAATGACAATCCCAAATAGTACACAATACATCTTAAAATCAAGAGAAGGTGGATGTTTTTAAAGAAATATGTGCCCACAAGCTAGATATCAAACTTGATTACCCCCAAGAATTCCAGAGTTATACAGACCAGTCGAACCTCACTTTCGGGGAAACACAGATGACTCCCACTGATGTGTTTGAAATATACTATTGGTTCTCTCAAGGCTCATTCCAAAGATGCAAACTACCATATGCTTGTCAAGACTCTCAAATTCTCCACTAATAAAAAAATGCAATATGCACATAACAATCAAGATGAATTAACTTGGGCTGTAACATGGATAAAAACGGGTAAGGGAAAGGAGTGGACCAACGAATTTAGGCCATGTTGAGCTATTTAGCCAAGTGACCAGGGAGTAACAAACAAACCACCAAAAAAACATGAAGCAGCAATACTCCAAACCTCATCAATACAATGGCTTCAATGAATCAAGGAGGAAATGAGTTGACTGAGAAAGGAACTCAAGCTAATTTCATACCTAATGCCAATCACTTTTTCTTTTTTTTTTTGGTTTTCTTTTTTTCTCCTTTTTTGTCAACATGATTTTTTTTTCTTTTTTCTTCTTTGTGAAATGAAATGAGAATTTGAATTATTAAAAGTCGTAGGATCACTAACTATCAATCCACAACCTAATTCATATATGTAGTACAACCTGAACAAGAAGGGAACAAAACCAAACACTCAATGTCATCAACCCCTCAACAAACCGAATACCAAAGTTGCCTTAAACTCAATCACTCCCAAAACCACCCACTACATAAATGAAGTGATACTCTATAGACTTGGCTTAAAGGTAAGAAGATCCTTATAGCCAAGGGTGTATATAAAGGAATCACGACCGTGATGGATATAAGCTCAAAGGGGTTAGTAAAAAGGATAAACATGTAGCACAAGGCTAAGCTATTTGATTATGTGGTGAAAATGCTCAAAAATAAAGAAATGTCTCTATTATATCATCAAATATGCACATGCAAATTTGGTTTTGAATAAGAATCTAGGCAAGTTCTATAGATGCAACATAGAAGAGTTACATGCATGCAAGAACGTGAGCTACGCATGACGAATTAATCCGAAGAAGGCTCAAAGTCTCATAGGATATCTATCAAAGTCTCAACTAGCTAATAAAATCACTGTCATATACCAACGTTAATGCTAAAGACTCCAAAGCGTCGTTCTTAATCAAGACAAGGGCCAAAACAAGATACAATCACAAACCTTCAAAACTTTTCACATCAAAGGGGCCACTCATCCAAAGTTAATTACGTTTATAAAGACCATCATGCCTAGCAAAAGCATCACTGGAGGGCATCTCAAATGAATCAACACCATTACTCCTTGCACCTAGAAATGCAAACCTAAAATGCGACACACCATTACAAATGAACGTAAACCTAATACTACATGCTCTAACTAGTATGTAAACTAGAAACCAAATAAAAAAACATGAAGCTACATTCTCCCCATGCTTAGATAAAGCATTATTCAAACTAAGAAAAGTAAGAGAAGAGGAAGAAAACAAAAGATAATGATGCCCCCCAGGTTAGGTGTTGAACGTACCTAAGCAAAGACCTTCTAATAATGGGGGCACATAGAGCATCAACCACTCCATCATAACTTTAAGAGAGGGCCAGCTAAATCAGATGTCATCAAAACACGCAAGAGCCTATCAAACTCTTGGGACCACAGTTTAGAAAACACAAGGTAAGAGGCAAAAAGGAAAATCACACCAAAGACAATAAGTATCCTCTTAATCTTATCAAAGGCCTTAGAAAAATCATAGGAAGGATTAAAGAATGTAGTCGACATGACTTTCCTAGGAAACACCTCCAGGTATGAACTATAAGAGTCAATGGAGTGATCATAAGCTCTTAGGTAACCAAGGGGTAGATAATAATCAACGTTCCCATCAAGCATACCAAATATGTCGTCCTTATGGCCCAAATCCATAGTAGGATTGCAAATCATAGGATTACCAATGGGCGCATTAATGTAATACTCAGGGGAAGGATGGGGTTGTGAACACATGGGGGAAACATGGGAATGATTAAGAGGATTGGGGAGAACCCTATCACAACCAAGGTGAGGAAATTCCTCATGCACAAACAAATGACGTGACGCCTCCAAAGGAATTTGTAACACCCCCGACCTCAGGCGGGTCGTGTTACACGCCACAGCCTTCCCCTGGGGAAAGACTGTTAAGGCAACTTGCTTAAACCTATTTAAAACATAACATAAGAGAGAGACTCAAAGTTTAAAACTTAAGCCACTACAACCTAATTGGGCCTTGGGTATAACCCCAGGGTTAGGAATGCTAGAATTTTCTCAATTTTTCTAGGGGAAAAACGGCCAGAGTTTCCCCTAAAAACTGACCATTTCCCAGGCTTAAAGCCTTACATAATAACCGTGCAATACATAATGGTATTATATAACACCAACATCTCAACGGCTACACGCCGGAGTTCACAACTCTACGGGCCACACGCCCGGAGTATACAGAGCTTTCTATTTTTCATACACTTTACAAGAAGTTAAATAATTGCATAACCTTACAACTTATTCCATATTACATAAATACATCACAATCAAACCAAGTAAGTCCATCCTTGTTGTACTCCACGCATCAGTCACATACCTGTAGATCTGGGGAAAAGGGGAAAAGTAATGGGGATGAGCAACCACCGCTCAGTGAGTAAACCCTCTCTCCCAAAACATACTTAAAATACAATTTAACTTACGCAAGCCTTTCGTAATTCATTTTAGTTGAAGAGCTTTCACGTAATACATCATATTCGAACCATAAACCGAGTGAAGGAGTAATCATACCAAAAGGCTTAACTTTAGAAGAAACCACAATGCGTTGACTTAACATAATAAAGTTACGCAAACCTGGAAACATAGCATAAAAGGGGTTTTACGCATAAGTTTAACTTACCGAAAATCATACATAGTAATATAATCACGTAAATGAGGAGACTATACTCTTAGAGGTACTTTGTTACTGCCATCCCGAGTCGGCCAAACTCGAGCGGCAACATACGCCTATCTGGACAGACATCATACTATGCTGAGACGTAATTTCATACTTAGACTTCAGGCGGGAATCAAACCACCATCCCTGAATCTATCATAACGTAACATATGTGATACCAGGCGGGAACTAAGCCACCATCCCTGGGTCTCAGACTTAAGCTTAAAGTTTCTAGAGTAGCTCCTTTACGTACACATAGACATAAGCATAACCATACGTTCACATACATACTCATATTGGTTCATATATACGTCTTAGGAACTTATGAAATTCATATACATACATTCTTAGTAGATAAACATGCTTATACGTATTCATATATAGGTTTTATGAACTTAAAACGCAAAAACATAATATACATACATACTTCGTAGACAACCATACTTATACGTATTCATATATAAGTTTATGAACTTAAAACATGAAAACATAATTTCCTTACGACTTTAGTTTTAGGCGAATAACAAGAAAGGCCTCTTAGAAACATGGTGAGTGTACTAACTTACGATTCAAAACTTGGTAGTTACTAGCATGCACTTGAAAGGTAGGCTTCGTAAATAATCACCTTCAGTTGCCCTTTTTGACGCTCATTGTAATCCTTCAAACACAAGCGATGAACGTGATACAAGCCAAGTTTACTAATCTTATAAATCGATTTCGTGAATGGTTTAAAAGCTTTTCATAATCGAATTAGATTTGGTAACGTATAAACTTACTTGTAAAATACGTTTACGAATTCGTAAAACAACTTCGTTTCTAATTTAGAAGCTTCGTATAAACGTAAGACGTTAATTAACTCATAAAACGATCTCCTTTTAGGCTTAAAAGCTTCTCTTAAGGGCAATAAGTTGGTTAATGCTTAAAACGACGTTACTTTAAACTTCAAGGTTTTCTTATAAAGGTAACACATTTACCAAATCGTAAAACGACTTATTTTCTAACTCGAATGCTTCGTATGAACGTAATAAGTTTACTAAACCGTAAAACGATTTCGTTTTCAACTTAAAAGCTTCTTAATAACGTAATACGTATGTTAGTTTGTAAAACGACTTCGTCCTGAACTTACAAGCTTCTTATAAATAAAATAAGATCTGTTAACACGTAAATCGGTTTCGTAAGTAACTTAAAAACTTCTTACAAACATAGAAGGGTTTATTAAATCATAAAACGACTTAATTCCAACTTACATGCTTCGTATAAATATAATAGGGTTCCTAAATCGTAAAACGATCTCGTTTTCAACCCAAGAACTTCTTAATAACGTAAAGCGATTGCTAACTCATAAAACAACTTCACTTTTTAGCTAAAAGCCTCCTTGAAATGTAATATGTATGCTAAATCGTAAATTGTAACTTGTTTGAAAATAACGTGTTTAATTAATGCTTAATTCAAACTAAGTTCGAAGCTTAAGGCTTCTCATAAACATTATAAGTCTATTAACACATAAATCGACTTCCTTTGCAACTTCAAAGCTTCTTAAAACGTAATAAGCTTGTTAAGTCTTAAAACGATTTCATTCCTAACTTCAAAGCTTCATATAAACGTATTACGTCTACTAACTTGTAAAATGACCTCGTTTTTAACTTAAGAACTTCCTATAGACGTAAAACGTTTGCTAGTTTGTAAAACGACTCCATTATTGACTTAAAAGCTTCGTATAAATGTAATACGTTTATTAACTTGTAGAACGACTTCACTTTAAACTTAAAAGTTTCTTATAAACGTAATACGTTTACTAAATCGTAAAGCGACTTAGTTTCTAACTTGAATGCTTCGCATAAACTCAATAAGCTTACTAATTCGTAAAGCGACTTCGTCTTTAACTGAAAAGGCTCTTTGTAAACATAATAAGTTTGCCTAATCATAAAACGACTTTGATTCTAACTTGAAAGCTTCATATAAACGTAATAGGGTTGCTAAATCATAAAAACAACTTCGTTTCTAACTTAAATGCTATGATTAGCAATAATGTAAGCTAGATTCATCGAAAACTTCATTTTAAAGCATCTAACAACCTTTCAAGAATATATTGGTTCTGCCCTAGCATAGCAGTGTTTAATTCATTCGCTTGTCCACACATATAATCGAATTCATACAATAACAATCCAATCTACCAATTCAGTAAACTGATTCATATAACTATCATTCGAAATCCTTAAAATAGGAGGGATTAAAGGTCCACCCACCTCGAATTCAAGCTATATGCATGCAAACTGACTAGATTGAAGCTAAATTTGAACACCCAAAGGTCAGAATCCCCTCTGTTCTTCGCGCAAGGTTTGACCACCACCAAACCCAAAACCCTAACTCACAATTTCTGAAGTATTTAGACACAATTAGCGCGAATTGAAGGGAATTGAAGCAAGGATTCAATTTATAGAGACAAGAGTGTTCGAATCTCACCGTGCATGCGCCGAATTCGTCAATCTAGTCGTATTCGCTTTGGTTAGAGCTTCAAGAAATCGAAGGCTATTCAACTTATACAACTTCAGACAATTTATTTTTGGGGATCAAAAGTTGAATAGATCAATAACTTGGGCGATATGGTAGTTGTAGGTTGGCGGATAATAAAATAAAATTTTCCAACCCAACAGGCATAATATTTGATAAGCAAGTACAATAGAAATGCGGGCCTCACAGAATTGCAGCTAGATCATGCACTGTATCAAAAGTAGCTTCTGATTCAAAACATGCTGACAACACCAAACTTAACAACAAGCCCAAAAGGCTCACCTGCCTCGAGCACTGTGCACTGAGATGAAGGAAAAGATAAATCAGGTAAGGTCAAGACAATATCAGTATTGTCTACGGGTGATGCAAAGTCAGGTTGAGCATATAATGTAAAATAAGGGAACAAATTTATAGCATGGTCATAAGAATTACACAAGTCAAACCAAAAAAGGGCATAATTAGATCTGGTATAAAATGCACAAGCATTAGGGAATAAATATCTAGAAACACGACTAGCCTTCTTGCACTCAATTGAATGCAAACCAATCCACTTAAGCAAATACTGTGCCTCATCAACACGTTTAGTAAGAAAACCCCAATACTCTAAAAAAGTACGAGGTTCACTACGTATACCCTCATAAACATATGTCAAAATCTCTCATTTACCGACACAATAACCACATTGAGCAAAAAAGGCATGCACACGCTAAGAATACATCCTAAATAATTCTTGCTCAACTTAGGGGAAATGAAAAATTGCCATTGTTTTTTCTCATAAATTTTTCATTTTTAACTTTTTTGGTTTTTTCTCAAAGAAAAACAAAATGCTCAATCAAACCTATCAAGAAAAACCCAATATTCGGCACTAGTCCATAGCATCGACACCAAAAACTTTATAGTGTTGCAAGCGTATAATGGCATTGTAGCAAATCAAGGTCGTCTTCCACGAGAACTAGGTCAATCGATTGGGCTTTCCTCTCTCAAATTTTGAGATTGAATTTAAATTAATCTACTATCTAATCCAGTGGATAAATAATCAAGAAATCACACAAAACAAGCAAAATCTCAATTGATGTATCAATTAAATATTTCTTCCTCAATGGGCTGTTTTAAAACCGACAAACAAAGAATCACAACCTTCTTTCAAGGTGAAGTGAAATAGTTAAATCTAACAAGTTACTCTTTCTCCACGGCTATTGATTTGTTTAGGTTCATTAACCATACGATTATCAACATCATGATTTCTCAATTGGTGTGAATTTCTCAAGACTCCACATAATCAAGTCAAATCCTAGGGGTCCGGTACCGAATTTCATCTTTCAGTTATTCACTCAATACCTGAAATAAGTAAGAAAGTGATTAGATTTTTCACTAGACAATAAACTTCTAGGATTCAATAAAACAAGCCAATAAATTCCAACATACTAAGGAGATCAACACAAGATTGGGAAAATCAAGTATTTGTATAAATCTAAGATCAAACCAACAAAGGCTAATCAAAATTGCAAACATAAATCCTAAAATGAGAAAAGAGAATAGCAGAGACGGGAAATGCTCAGCTAAAGAACATACTTGAATCCGTGGATTGCAAATTCGATATGGAATCCTTGCAAGATCTCCACTTTAATTCACTATATCTCCCTCTTAGATGGTGAATGTAAAAGTGGATGGACACGAATGATGCACGATGGCTGAAAACAGGTCTTTACCGCAGAACACGCATCATCCAAACATTAAAATGCTTGGAAGTCGAACAGTGGTGAAGAAAACTAGTAGGCTCAGGGTAAGGGGCCACCACTGTCAGACCATGGGTCACGCCATGGACCGTGGTCCCCACCATGGCTTGGCGGTGGTGCTTACTGGTTGGGTCATGCTCTCTTGTTTGTCTCGCTACTTCTTCCTGGATCCTCCTAGACTATCATACTAGCCATGGTACATTCGTGTTGGGTGTCTTTGGGCCTCTTTTACTATATTCTTTGATCCACAAGGCCTCAAATCGTCATTCTACTTACATAACTTTGTCTCACAAAGTCAAAATCTACAAGCACTCTTAAAATAAGTGAAATAAAGCATAATAACGGAAATAGGGGCAGAAATCGCACAACTGAGCACCCTAATGCCATGAAATGACTCTCAAACACTCATGAAATCTTATGCAAATATGAAATTGATCAGTAGCCCTCTAAGCCATAGACATCCCAGGTACTTTCAACCTCTTGCCTTGTTGCCGCTGGCAACATAACTGAAAAGTAGTCCCTTTTGCCCTTAAGCATAAGGCCAAAGTTATCGTAAAAGGGGTCATTATGACTGTAAATGTTGATCTCATGATCACAACAATTGAAAAGAAAGCCCCAGTTTTGGAGGTTCAAGATGATGACAATCACATAAAAATTTAGTGTTTCACCGTGGATGAATATGCTATTGTAGAATCAAAGGAAAAGGTCCTAGTACACTTGATAAATCGAATGCCTAGAAAGTTGTTGTCAGGAAAGGCTCCTTATGAGATCATCTATGGTCAAAAACCCTCTTATGAATATATTCAAGTTTTTCGAACTTTATGCTTTGCTCAACACAAATTAACAAACATTATTTCAAGTTTCCAATCAAAGACATTTTATGTTTTGGAAACCTTTGTCGAATGGAATTTGGTAGACATATTGATACATCCTACTCTAGACTAGGTCTATTAAGAGTAATCCACACCACCCTCGAAATCAAACTAGTCACAGCGAACAACACCTACAATTAAAATAGGTATACAACCCAAGTAATAACTAAAAGAAAGGAAGGTGATGATGATCCTATAGTTATATCTGTAGAGTATGACTTCTAATAGCACGTGAAGGGTGACTTCTAATATCACTAGAAGAAGCTGCCAATGAGGAATAACACCCAAATTATTGCTAAAAACTACAGATTCCTATCCAAAGAATGAGCTTCACCACCAATAAACGGGGTTGAACCATAGATTGGTAACATAACACAAAAAGGTAGCCTCTAGCTAATTGAACTTGGGCTTTATGATTGCTTTTGAATGAACATAAAATACAAGATAGAGACATTCACAACAAAATAAATTGCGTACGAGATAAACATCTTGAGAATTAACCATGTTAAAATCCCAGAAGTATCCCAATAGTGAGCAAATCTCAGCAGGTGCAAGAATAGAACAATAGATAGTAAATTTAAATAAGAACTTGCCAACATTCACTTGAGATGGCATCAAGTGGGGGCATCTTGTCCTAACCCTTCCTTTACAAGGTCTGTTATGTGGGATGATTAGCAAACAAGTAACAAGGAGAAGTAGCTCGCAATAAATCCCAACCAACCGAGAGCCCATTTAAGAAAGAAGAAGTCCATATAGTAGAAAAGCCCTAGGGAGAATATGCAAAGATATTCTCTACTTGCATTTATAAGTATTATTAAATTAAGACCAACAGAACAATAGTTGATTATCTACTCAGTATCCATCCAAACCTTCAAAGCAGAAACCATGATCACATTCAAATTTCAAGTCTGCAAGATAACTTCTAACTCGCAGCCATAAATGGTTTCCACTTGGACTTGGGGTGAAAATGTTGCACTGCCATCATTAACCACCAGTACTAACCAAACGATACTTACCTTAAACCCCCAAACAAGGTTGAGAGATATCTCAAAATTCCAAATCTTAGCAAAAGGGACCCTTCCTTTCTCGGACAATAACGCTGTAAAAAAAAAAAAAAAAAAAACTCCCAATACGAGTGTTGGCATCCCATCACTGAGACTAGATAAGGGAAACCCCAAATCAAACCCCCAGAGATGAGGATGTTACCAAGATAGATAACAACATTGATTTTCATAGCATAACTGACATGTTACAAGATAACTACAATTAAGCACATGCATATGTAAATAATAGCACCTAAGGGAGATATGCCTAACAAGGGGAGCATTATAACATGTACACAAAATATGGCCATAATGCTTACAAAAGCTATCATACCCTAAAATGATCCAAGACATACTCCAACCACAAAGGTTGTTCTCCCTATAGTAGACAAGTCCTACAAATAACTTTGAATTAGTGCTAAGGCATTTATGCCTCTTAGAAGAGTCCAACAACATTTCAATCTCTTAGATAGGTTGAAGGTGAGGAAAGTGCCAACCAAGTTGCCCTTTGAGAGATCTCTAGCTTAGCTATTATAAATCACTCTAGTAAGAGATTCCTCCATAACATCATCCTCCATTACATCTCGAGAATCGTTATTGACGGGGGCTTCATCATTCACCATACTAGAAGGCTTAGCAATATATTTAATGTTTAAGCTTTGAGTGAAGTCTCAAGAAGAGCCTTTTTCATTGGATTTATCAGGTGATGCATTTAGTTGGACAAGAAGGGTGGAGACAGTAGGGTTATCCTTGCTGATTATGGTAGGTTTTTCTTGATTATAAGTAGTAAACTAAGAAGGTTTAGCTAACAAGGAGAAGATTCTTTTTTTTTTTAAGAGAAACTTTAATCCATTTATTAGTAGAAGAAAGTTGTAGAAATTCATGAGTATCCTTGGATAAGGGGTCATTAGAAAAAGAGGAGCCTTGACCCCGAAACTTTTCTATCATGACCTCTTTTTTAGCATGGGAAGGGAACATAAGGCAAGTCTCTACGTGCTCCTTAGATGCACACAATGCACATACCTCATGAGTTCCCTCATAGATAAGGGGAATTTTCTTTGTTCTACTTTTAAACAAAACCATCAAGGATCCGGGGAGTGGTTTAGATATATCAATGCATTGTTGGCACAAAATCAAGTAAACTTCCCCTTAAGATCTAACAAGGTTTTTTTATCCCTCCCTCCTGACATCATCTCCTTGTCTTCAACATTAGCAATCTATGTGATATTCGATTACTGCCTAGTTCAATGTACTCCACCAGGCCCTTAAGAAACCTCCAATTGGATTTGATTGGTCTTACAAATGGTAGCAAATAGAGTCACACAATCCCCCTAGACATGAGAGCCATAAGTTCATCCATGTTATTAGTAACTGAAGGAGGTGAGGGAATACATAAGGGAGGGGATTTGCTAGCACGAAGATCAAGTGGTGTATTGGTACCTAGCGAAAGGATCTGGAGTAGGCAAAGGCAATAGCAGTTAAGTTCCATCTCCTTGTACAACTGAGCAATCTAGATGATAATCAGAACATCCTACACCAAAATTAACTACCACAACAAACATTAGGTCAGAGCTCTAATTTGAATGGCATGGATAATCACCTCCACTTTTAGCCACATAGTGTAAAATTAGAGATTGGGGAGCATCACAGATGTGGGACCTTTAGTTTATGTGGTGCTTATCACCATTTTTAGTGTTGATGGGAATGAGTAGGAAATTAGGAGATAACTTGACCTAAGATAGATACAAACCGAGATATAAAGTTTGGCTAGAAGATGCAAAGTAAAAGGAAGGAAGACCCTTCCTATAAATAGGTAGGGATAAACCCCTCTAGGTATCAAAGAACATTAATAGTAGTAGCCTTAACCACAATAGAAACCTCCCTAACAGATGGGAATCTTGAAGTTGTGGTTGTGTGAAGTTATTTGATAGAATGGATCAGCATTTCAATCTTTAGAGTCACTAGCACATTTTAAAGGAAATGTACAAACCTGTAATTTCAAAAAAAAAAATTCCACTTCATTCTTTCAATCAAGTCCTTAAATTGAAAGGATAGCCCTGGGATGTAAGACTTGATTTTCACAAAGGGAAAGGGTTTTTCTACAACTTATAATTCCAATTGTCTCAAATAGGGATCATTAATGCAACTTTATGGCTACAAACCATGAGAACGGATCCAAGGCAAATGTGTGATCTAATGAATGATGAGAGGCACCTTTAGACTGCCTGCTTTAAAAATAAATGTATTAAAACTTTTATTTTCTAGGTTCGATGCTAAACGTGTTTTTCATGAATTCATGGTTTCATTAGTGTGATAAATAGTGATGAATGTTTTCGATCATCAATTATTAGCAAGCAATTTTACAATGAAAAGAAATATAGAATAAGCAATAAACTTAGTGATCACTTTATCATAAACATAGTTTTATTTTACGTATAGTAGAATGAAGGTTCAACAAATAGTCAGGAGATCAAATAGGTGCATGATTACGGATACAAGAACTGAAGAAAGTTTTAAAAAAACTATTATCTTTTGTTAATGGCCCAAAGGACCTATCCAGATTCAAGTAGTTGGTGGAGCAATATGCACTTGATTTCTTCCTTCTAGGTGTTTTAGGGAAGGATAAAAGCTAGTCCAATTTCAAAGTGTTTGAGGGAATGTTTTGGTATAGTTTCGTTTCTTCAAACATTTTTGTGTGAAGAAAGGGACAGAGTCTACAAAAGTAGAGTTTCCCCATTGTTGTAGCAACCAGAGAGCAAAATGTCCAGTTTTTCATAGGTGAAAGAGGATGATTAATGAGATGGAGAGGCTCCCTTTTTATAGTGCTAACGACGTAACCTCAATAAGGAAACTATAAGTCAAGAGCAAAAATCAAATCATTTTATTCATCATATTTTCATAACAAGGGTAGAATTTCCTTATTGCCACTACTAATGACATAAATCTACTACTTGGCTTAATTATAGCAAGCCAACAAATAAAAGCATATGAGATTTATAAAGTGGAGAGCAAGGTAGGACACATCGGCCTACATTGAATCCCACCGGCAGTCGTTGGGCATCTTAAACTTATCGCTAGGTCTTAGCGTATAACATATCACCAACCCCTATTTTCTGCCTTAAGTGAATTGTTTATGATGGTTCAAATGTGAGGCAATATGCCACCCCCCATTGATAACTATCTCGCACATTCATTATTAAAGTCTCAGGTTCATTCCTCTACGCTAGCATAACGCATAATATCCCAACGTTTTGCCTTTTTGAAATAATTTTTGATACTATTGGATTTTCAAAAGTTTTTAAACTCTTTTGAAAATTTTCAACATGAGAAAATATTTTATTTACATGTAGGCTATTAGGAATTTAAGTACGATGTTGCTTCACCCTTGGTAGATTAGGTAATTGTCAGCACACGGTGAAAATGTATAGAACGTGCAGACAATTCAAGTCCTTTAAGCCTTAACTTTTTTACAAGTGTGAGCCCTTCAAGCCTCAAAAGTTTCAACATGTGTGTGACCTTCGTGTCACTTTTTTTTTTGCGCAAATGTGATAACATCAAGCTTGAAAATTTTTAACAATTGTAAGACCTTCAACCCTAAAAATCATTTTTAACAGGTGTGACACCTTTAAGCCTCAAAATTTTTACAAGTGTGGCACCTTCAAGCCTCAAATATTGTAACACATGCGAGACCTTCAAACCTTAAACTTTATTATAGATGCAAGATGTTCAAACCTCAAATTTTATAATAGTTATAAGTCGTTCAAGCCTCTAAATATTTTAACCATTTAACAGGATTTAACTCCTAGAATGAGAACATAAAGCTTGAACCATTTTAAACATATACTCCAAAATCTTCAACATTCTTGTCCTTAACAGGACTTAAGGACTTGGGGCAATGCTTAGAGCTTGGAAGCTCTCTTAAATTCACTCTAACATCTGTATCCATCCTATATGACATTACATATGCCCTGACTCACTAGGTTAAAGTGAGAGGTCAAGGGTAGGACTAGAAATACAGTTGGGTCAATTGTTCAAGTGGCGGTATGATTAGGCATGCCACTTCTTATCAGCGGCCTGATTTTAAACCTAGTAGCAGCTGATGGATATATTCATTGGTTGCTGATCTGTATGCTACTAGTTATGATGTTTTTCTACTGTTTTATAGAATTATGAATTTGTTAAAGGATACAGAAACTTGAAGGACATTGAGTGCATCCATTAGAGGCTTCCTATTATCGTTAACGAAATGGTGATGCGATTTGGCTTTAACCCCCTGGTCCAAGTGCATGGAGCCCAGAAGGCAATAAATTATTGCCACCTTAAGGTTTCATAGAAAGGTTTTAGGACACCACCAACCCCTTCTATTTCTCGCTTAAGGAAATAACGATCACCCTATACAGACTTCTGTATGCTAATCGGGGTTCTTTCAGGCCCGCTCAAGTCTAACTCCATTCAGAACTCCATGATCAAGGCGGTCTTAGAGGGATCCTTGAATTGACTCTCTTATGAGCAACTCTTCTGCCTTTTCAGGACGCACTTGCTCGATCGCACTATTTTTGCTGGCAAAGGCATCCAATGCTATCTTTAGTGGGTGAAAAGCTTGGTGGATTTATGTAATAGCCTTAACAAAATCCATGCTAATCTTAATTTGAATTTAATTAAGATAAGCATAGCATTTCATTTTGGCATTTTATGCATTTAAGCAATTGCAGGTTGCATTGATGGAGTGGCCTCGAGATAAAATTTCATTACGCTCCATATTAATTAATTCAAAATTTATAAATAACACTTTAATGATAGATAAATATTGTGATATTCAGAGGATTTTGAAGGGTACTCAAGGTAATGTTTGAGTTTTTTTTTTTTTCCTTGGTAACTTCGTTCTCTTTTTGTTTTTTTAACTATGTGTTGCAGGCATGGTTCCTTAAGTACTTCCCTAAGATCACTCCTAGCAGTAAGCGTGGTAAGCAAGTGCCCTTTATGATATGGTCGACTAAAAGCAACCACACTACTGAAGCTCCGACCATTAAGGACATAAATTAGTTCTAGATGGTTTTAAATGGCAAAACCTTAATGACGTAAGCACCTTTCTTTTGCTTTGGTTTTTCTATTACTCTTGGTATGTTGAGGCGCTCTTTTCTTATTGAAGTCGAGAACCAGTAGCAATGGTAACAAATTCGTAAAGGTTAGGGGCACGGCACCCCCACTTGCATGGAGGGTAGATCCTTTTCTCATCAAAGGGTCATCATTGTGGGTCCCCTAGGGTCCATTGGTACCTTGGGAATCTACTGAACCACCAAGTGATTTTGGACTCGGTGGTGCCTCGAATGCTGAAGCCTCCTCATCAGCAGAACATATTCGCCTTCTCCCTCACCCTAGACCAGATAGCTATGTGCCAGATCGAGGAGTACCACCTGGATGAGAGAGATTATGGTTAGTCCATCTATGATCACCAGATGATTCCTATTGAACCTAATTTAAGTGCCATGTTTACTAATTTCCCTCCTCTATTTGGTGTTTTGCATGATATTTCCTACTTTAAATATGTTGATTGCATTATGCAGTCCCTAGAGGGCATCCCAATAACGAGTGTCGAGGTGAGGTACTCTGATGCCCTTATAGTGTAACCATCTTAGTGGATTAAGAAGGTCAAGAAAGGTGATACCCATGAATTAAAGAATTCCCCCTCCTAATTGCTAGGGATAATAATTTCTCTTGGCACTCTTTCTTTATTTTTTTCCCCCTTTTATCCGCTTTTTCACGTATTATAGCATATTTCCTTTATAAATTTAATCAGGAAGAGAGCATTGCTATGATCTAAGTAGTCCCTAGGCTCAAGACCACTATCTATCAGATCAAGAAATTATCATCAAGGGGATGGCACAGTCAAGGTAGTATCTTGCCTTAGCCTGTTCTTTTAGGTTCATTTTGATTTGGTTTAAGTATATGTTGTAAGGATTGTCCCATCGTCAACCTCTCCCTGCATTAGAGCCACAGCCTATTCCCTGGTCTTCGGACAAGCGACAGTGGCAGTGCCTACTTATAAGACTCCAGTGACTTCTCTTGATGTATCACATCCTTGATAATAATGCCTACAACTCATAGGTGATGACAATAGGGTCACATCCCTTTTGTAGCGTGCTAATTGGGACCACCTCCTCATTGGGTACAAGTGCATTCCCCTAGAAGATGCCTAGTGGAGAGGGCTCCTCTTTTCGACCTCCACCACCACTAGGATGTGGGAGCTTCCTGGGCTATCGTATGGAGTTTTGGGATGGACCTGACTCCATGCCTTCTATGGGTGAGTACTCCCCAGCAACTTGTGTTCGGGTTTCAACTTCTACACCTCTCGGTGGACCCCTACTTACTAGGTGCTAGTTGCTTCAATTTTCCTCGACAACCTCGGGTTCAAATTGTGAAAGAGCCTCCTAAGGATGAGGTTGAGGATTAGAAATAGAAAACCCTTTTTTCTAATGGATGGCTTATTTGCACATTTTAAATGCTCTTTTGAGTTAGACAATGTGTATTTTGAACAATATTTATTTTTCTGTATATTTATTATTTTGTTTGCAGTTTGTTTTGTACTTAGTGTAATAAGCCCCCTATATTAAAGGCATTCAATAACTATGTTTTACTTTATTATTCAACCCCCGTAAATCTTAATGAAATAGAATATTATTATTTTATCTTTTGTATTGTTTTATTTTGTTATTGCTATTAATATTTTTTTTAATTCATTGATTGTCTGTTTTTCCGCAAATGTTAGATTAAACCCTAAATGGGGCCGATGTGTGATGTGCCCTTTTTTCATGCACATGGAACGACAAGCCCTTCTTTTTCTTTACTTTTTTTTCCATTTTTGAGGAACAAGAACGGTTGGACTTTTGATGGATCCAATGGTAGTAGGGGCGCTTTTAGGTTCTAGTGGCAATGCTTTTTATGTCGTTGGGACCTGGCAACATTATTCTTTGTGCCCCTAGGTCTAGTGGCTCTTTTTTTTTATCCTACCAGGATCCAATGGTTGTCTTTTCCTTTGATTTAGAAGTACAACTTCTATAATTGGTCTGAATTGACAAAATCCAAAAACTCACATCTATCTATGTCGACTAGTTTTATGGCCCCTCCCAATCGGACTTCTTCATATAGTGGGGCTAGTCCAATGAGATTTGACTTTTCCTCATGGACCAGTGATAGGCACCCTTATGGCCTTTATAAGTGTGCCACCCACCTTAATGTTTCAGGGGCATACCTTTAAATTGAGAGCCCTTTCTATTCTCTGATGATATTTTCAAAGTTGATGCAGGATATGCAATCTTTTTTATCAATGCCCAATAGTTCTTTGTATCGGGGTTGTATCAAATCAACTTCAGATAGTTGCCCCTCAAGGGCAACCAGTAATGATGAAATCTTGGCTTCTACCAAGAACATTGTTTCCATCCCCCATAAAGTAGTGAGAATAATGTTACACTGGGGGACAGCCTCATAGAAGTTCAGTATTCTCATATTAGGCTAATCCTTATAATTTTGTATCATTTTTCTAAGGATATTCTTGACATTTTTATCGGATAGCTCTATACAACTCAGTTTATTTATGGTTTGTTGGTGGTGAATTACCAATGATGCATCTTGTACCTTCCAAGTAATGTTGTAATATCATTTTTGAGGTGAGACCCATGATCACTTAATAGCTTATGTGGCACTCTATAACAAAAAATAATGCTGGCTGTAATGAAGCAATCAACCTGTTCATGGGAAATGGTTGTATTTGGTGCTGCTTCCGCCCACTTAGTAAAGTAGTCAGTGGCCACTAGTCCTCTTTGGCATAATCTTACCCATGATGTCTATTCCCTAAATTAAAGACCGCTGTAGTGAAAGTATAGCTATGATGGAGGAATGTGCTAGAATTGGGCATACTTTTGGCATTTCTTACACCTTTAGCAAACTGAGAGCAGCCTCTATTCATGGTGGTCCAATAATAGCCCTATCTTTTTATCTTTCTGAACAAGAGATGTCAATTTATGAGGGTGCTACAGTTACACCCAGAAATTTCCTCCTTAAGAAGCTTCGCCTCCTTCATGTTTATGCATCGTAAGCTAAAGCCATAAGTTATTTTCTTGTAGAGTATGAGGTTATACTATATGGATTGTGAGGCTAAGTGAAGAAGTGCTATTTATGCCCATTTTGAGCATTTAGGAGGGTATTCCGCTCTCCAGTTATAATTCAATACTTCAATACACCACATGGATGTTTCTTAGTTTCCTTTCTATATGTCTAGGTAGCATGCTCGTTTATCTCTTCTGTCAATAGTAATTATCATTAGGACTCTTCATGTGGCATGACGATCATGGATGCTAATTTGCTAGCAAAGATACAAACTATTTTTCCTCCCTTGGGGGATAAGTGAACCTCAACTCATCAAAGTGAGATGTTGTTTTTTTTAAATGAGCTTAGTAAAGGACCAAGTTCACATTTTTCACCTTCCACCGTCCATTTATCTAGTTTATGATTAAGCTCCAAACCTTGTACACATGCAAAGTTTTGATTTGGACAGCTCTGGCTGCTTACATTCCTAAGATGTAAACTTGTATTTGGATGCATTATTTGTGACCTGAAAATCTAGTTTGGTGAAGATTTGGATGTGCAACCTTGTGGTGAATTTATTAAGATGCCAATCATGTACTCCTTATGGTCGGATTCGCCATCAAAGTATATTTTCCAAGTTTAATCTTCCACTAAGACGATATCTTCATCCCAAAGATCGTAATTTTCCTCCTTCTGCTTTATAAGATGGTCAACCAACAAATCTGATACTGTTCTTTCTTTTGCACGTTTTTATGCTTGAAATTCTAGATGAAATCGAGACAGTAGGACTATCCATGTGATTCATGTAGTGGTTAAGTGGATCTACTTTGGCTATGTCTTGTAATTTGTTATTGTGCATATAATGCCTTAATTTCTTGGTAGCTTGTACGAGAGTTGGATATTTTTTTTTTGATTTGAGTATATTGAACCTTGTAATCACTTCTTGTTCAAGTAATGAATGACATTTCCCTTTCCTTCCCTTTCTTAAGCTAGCATCGCACCCAAGGCAGTTGCCATTGTTAGTAAATGCAGTAACAACATATCTCCCTTTAGTGGTTGTAAAACTATTTGTTTATTAGGTAGTCCTTTATAGTGTCAATAGCCTCTAATAGGGCTCATCCCACTCTTTTTGAGAGCTCCCCCTTAATTTCTCAAGAATTGGCTCACAACTTATCATCAGTTTTGAGATGAACTGAGTAATATGTTTTTCTATTTTAGAGGTAACATGTCAGTGATAGCTTTAATCTTGGATAGATCAGCCATGGTTCCTCTTGAGCTAACTCTGTATCCTAAAAGTTTTCACGAAGTGACCTTAAAGGTGTACTTTTGTGGGTTCAAGCGCATGTTATATTTTCATAATCTTTTGAAAAGTTTTTGGGAAGTAGGAACATTCCCTAATATGCTTTCCAATTTGACAATCATATTGTCAACATAAACCTCTACGTCTTTGTGCATTAGATTGTACATCAAGGATGTGATCATCGTTTGATAGGTGATCTGACGTTTGTTACACCAAATGACATCACATGGCTCTTACTCTTTATGAGTTAAAGATGAACCTCGCTTGAGCTTTCAGGTTCTTCATGCGTTCTAACGTTTATTATTTTTGTTTCTTTAAGTATAAGAGTCTTATTATGTTCATTATTCCTTACATGTTTTGAGGGGACCAATTCTTTATCTATATAGAGAGACATTAGAAGCATACTTAGGAAGACGCATTTTTTATTAAAATCCTAAACAAGTACATTAGTTTCATCTTGAATCGAAATAGAAGGAGACTCTTCCCTATACATAAAAAGATAATTTGACTTAAAATTAAGGTATTTTGGCCAGCCATCGTGCCTTGGCTTCTCCATGATCAATTTGACTCTTTTCCTCCCATTACTAATGGTTAACATTATCTTGGTGTGCCTCCCCTCGATTGCACTGGTGATTAATTTTGTACGGTCGAACTATTGTTGACCACTACTAGCATCCATCTTGGATCTTCATGTTACCTCATTTTTAGCCTGAATAGCATCCCAAAGTGAATTTCTTGGCCTTATAAGCCCAGCCTATTTTTGATATAATGTTTTTGATAAAGTACACTTCCTCTTCTAGGAAGCATAGTCATGAAGACCTCAAATCCTAAAAGAATTCTCTGAATGGTTGGATGTTTATTAGCTAGGGGAACTGCTAATAAGGTTTATCTTGAGCTTATTTTGTGAAAGCCTTAACAAGGATTAGGAGATAAGGAGGTATGCTATAAGTACAGAACCCTTTATCATACAAATTTGTTTTGAGATTTTGCTCTCAAATTTTCAGATAAAATTCCTGAGGAAAAGGTTCATACCTTATACCAAAAAAGACAAGCAAGGGGATTCACCTCAGGAAGAGAAGACGGCCTCTATAGCCTGTTTTCCAATTGGGATTTGGGTAGATAACCGATGTTCATCATCATGACATTAACCTTCTTAATTAAGAACGGGTCCTTGGTGGACTAGAACTATATCCTTTGATTCTACGGTAGCATATTCTTCTGCGATGAAACCCTAAATGTTTATGTCATTGTCATCATCTTAAACCTCCAAAACTAGGGCTTTCTTAAAATAAAGTTTTGCGTACCCATCAAGCTGTGTAATGCAAATAGTATAATGTTTATGAATATCTCTGATTAGAAACTTGATACAAAGTTTTGGGGGGAATGTGTACTTGCGGCGGCTCACTTGGTAAATAGAACACCTAGCAAGCTGTTATCGGGAAAGACTCCTTATGCGATCATCTATGGTAAAAAACCCTCCTATGAACATATTCGAGTTTTTGGAACTCTATGCTACGCTAAAAGCAAATTAAGAAGCAAAGACAAGTTTCAACCTTGGAGTAGGAAGTGTTTATTTGTGGGATATCCTCTTGGACACAAGGGCTGGAAACTTTATGATTTAGAGACACATGAATCTTTTGTAATCGAGGGGGAAAATCATGAGCATATAATCAGAAATTTGGGCAAAAGAGGAGTTGCGAAAGATGATTTTGGAGGGTCTAGTGAGAGGAGGAGCAATCCGAGCTAAGAAGTGGATTTTGCTGCACAAGCCCAAACTGAAAACTATACAAATCCAGCCCAAGTTCTGGGAATTCAGCAAGTCCAGACAGAAAAGACAACACAGCAAGCCCAGGCAAATCAGCCCAGCACTGAACCAAACTGTGTCTCAACACAGTAGTCACTGGGTGACCCAACATCTGGGTGGCCCAGCCCAATATGGCAGGACCAACCTACAGAAGAACCGATCTAGGCCTATATTGATCAAGTGGGTCGGGAGGGGGCTTCGAGATCAGCTCAGACCAGCAAGTGTCCAGCCAAGTTTGATGATTATTTATGCTATAATACTTGGCTCGATGACCTAGGCAATGACTCCTCAATTGCTACCTCACTCGAAAAGAGATCCTCCAGTACACATTATCTTATAGGAAACTATGTGTCATTTGAAAAATTTACTGCATCTCATAAAAATTTCCTAGCTGCCTTGACAAAGGTTATGGAGCCCAAGTATTTTTAGGAAGCAGTTAAAGAGGCACTATGGTGAAAGACTAAGCTATAGTTGAAGAAATTCGCGCATTGGAAGATAATATGACTTGGGTCATAGAAGATCTACCTCCAGGCAAGAGACCTATTAGTCATAAATGGGTTTACCGAGTGAAGTACAATTCTGATGGCAACATTTAGCGATACAAGGCACGGTTGATGATTTATGGAGATTACCAGGTTAAGGGTTTCAATTACAACAAAACCTTTGCACCTGTCATCAAAACGACAAGTGTTGGTATTTCCTATCAGTTGCAGTTGCAAAGGGATGGAAACTGTATCAAATGGATGTCAACAAGGCCTTCCTGTATGGAGATCTGGAAGAGGAAGTGTTCATGAGAATGGCACCAGGTTTTTCATCCTCTAATCCAAGCAAGGCATGCCATCTAAGGAAGTCCTTATATGGACTATGTTAAGCCCCCAAACAATGATTTATGAAACTATCTTCTAAGCTATGTGACTACTTTTTGTTTGTTTATCATAGGGGAAGATATTCATGGCATTATTAGTTTATGTGGATAGCATTGTTCTTACAAGCAACAATACACAAGCTTCTAAAAATTTTCAAGATTATCTTCATGCCTGCTTCATCATACTAGGACCCTTGAAATATTTTGTGCGAATTGAAGTTGCTAGAGGACCTGAGCGGGTGTTCTTGTGTCAACAAAAGTATGCTGTGGATATTATAAATGAGTGCAGACTGTTCGGGGCAAAACTAGTTGATTTTCCTACTGAAGAAAATCATAAGTTAGCATTAGCCATAGGAAGATTATTGAATGATGTCACCAGGTATCGCCGGTTGGTAGAAAGCCTTATTTATCTAACCATCGCAAGACCTGAATTAACCTATGCAGTCCACATCTTATCCTAGTTTATGGAATCACCTGAGGAGAAACACATAGCGACAACTCGTTATGTTCTTTGGTACCTTAAGGGTAGTGCAGGAGAGGGAATATTTATTTCTGCCAAGAACAATCTCCAACTTTATAGCTTTTGTGACTCTGATTGGGGAGTTTGTCCCATCTCTCGACGTTCATTACTGGGACACTTTATAAGTCTTGGAGGCTCTCCTATTTCTTAGAAGACCAAAAAGCAGTTAACCATTTCTAGATTTTGAGCAGAAATTGAATACAGAACTATGGTTGTGGCTACTAGTGAATTGATATGGATTAGAAGTTTTCAAGCCTCTTTAGGGATCTTCCTCGAAAAGCCCATGAAACTTTTCTGTGATAGTCAGGCAGCTCTACACATACCCAAGAACCCAGTATTTTATGAAAGGACCTAACACATCGAGCTGGATTGTCACTTTGTTCGAGAGAAACTTGTTATAGGGTTACTTACCCTTATGCATGTCACTTTCCAGCATCAAGCTACAGACATCTTCATAAAGGCACTTGGGAAGAAGCAGTTATGGTACCTCAAGATCAAGTTAGGCATGGTCGATTTGTAAGCTCGAACTTGAGGGGGAGTGTTAGGAATAAAATCTTGTAACTATTCCTTTGAGATATTTGTCATTATTTTATTTCCTAAACTCTTTTAACTGCTTTCCTAAGTATACTAGAACTAGGACTCTTGTCTTGTGTATTTAAGCACTTGTATTCATGATGCAAATAAGGGAAGAGACACAAGCCATGGCACAGTTGAAAGTCATGGCTCTTGAGAGAAAATTGTAATTGTTTTTCATCTATATTTTTTAGTTGGCTTGGGAAAAAGTATACAGACTAGAAAAGTATGGTGGACTAGATCTAAGAAATGTTGGGCCAATTAACTTAGCCCTCCAAGCTATGTTAGCTCGGAATATTTTTTCGAGACGAAAATGGTTTGCAGGGCATTTACCATGAGATACAAGTATTTAAAAAGGTCAGAATTTATTTAGTTCAAACCCAAAGGTGCTGAGCCATTTTGAATAAAGTGACATATTAGATAGTCAGGAACAGGGAAGAGATAAAAGTTTGGTGGCATAACTTGGTGGATAATGTGAACATAGTTCAATTAATTGATTTTGATGGTGACTTCATCCCCAATTACTAATGTAAAGTTAGCAAGTTTATTACAGGAAATGAATACTGGGGATATTATTATGTGTAATATTTCCTAATGTTTATCATAGAATTAGACTCCTTCTGTTACTTGCGCATTAAGAAGGACACGGTTAGCACGGCTAGGGTTAGGCATGGAACAAGCTTACGTCCATCTATTATAAAGCTGTGCCTCCTGTATCTAAAAATCAATCAAGGTAGTAGAAAAAATTAATTCTGTTCCTTGCATGAATGATCAAATTCTCAAACCATATGATTAAATAGTTTCTACATGATATCAGAGCCATGATTGGAGGAAAAGGGTTTGTGATTGACAGTCAATCCCCTTACTACCTTCACCCTTCAGAAGGTCCTGGAGCAGTAATCACTTCAGTAATTTTCAATGGCAAAAACCACGACTTATGGTAAAAAGCCTTACGAACAGCCTTAAGATCCAAAAATAAATTAGGATTCATAGAAGGAACCATAACGAAACCCACACCTAACAAAGGAGAAGATCTTAGCAAGCTGAATGCATGGGAGATGGTCAATTCGATGATATTCTCTTGGATCATCAATGTAATTAACCTGAAGCTACGTGTAAGTATCGCCTATGTCAAAACAGCGGCGGCCATGTGGGAAAATTTACGAAAAAGGTATGCAATAGCTAATACTCCTAAAATCCACCAACTTAAAACCGATATAGCCTCATGCAAACAAGAAGGATTAGATGTAGTGGAATTCTACTCCAAACTCATGGGGATGTGGAGTGAGTTAAGTGACTACGTTAAAATTCCCTAATGTACTTGTGGAAGGTAAGGTTGTAAAGATGATAAAGGAAGAACAAACATATCAATTCCTCATGGGGCATAGTGATGAGATGTACGCCAATGTAGGAAGCCAAATCTTAGTGGTCGACCCACTTCCATGACTCGATCGAATTTTAATATGGTGCAGTAGGAGGAGAATCACAAGCGGCTCATGACAAAAAGACTTATGTGCACGCATTGTGGATGTCGGGGATATACAAAAGACAGATGCTTCGAGATCATCGGGTATCCCCCGAACTGAGGGACCCGAGGGCGTGGGCATGGAGGTTGGGCAGATGGAGGCAGAGGAGGAGAACATTCAGGTCTTCGACATGGACGAAGATCCAGCGAAACAGTTAATCTGGCCCAAATAGAAGATGCAGCTGCTAGCAGCTGCCCACTCAATCCCGGCACAGCGGTGTAAATTCCAGGTCTAAGCCCATAATAGATCCAAAGGCTACTCAGCCTTATTAAGACACCGAAACCCAGATGTGAAAAATTATCAGGTAATTTTGCTTCGATGTTTGATAGCGGGGCTTTATGTCATATGACCAGAGATCTAAAAGTGATGCATGAGACAAAGCGAATTTCATCAATCTCAATTGCCTTACCAAACGGAATGCATACTGTGGCTGAGAATGAGGGATCCATAACGTTGGGACAACAGATCAAATTAAATAAAGTTCTATATGTTCCATCACTTAAATGCAATCTTATCTCAATAGCAAAATTATGTAAGGAATTAAATTGTAGTGTGACTTTTCTCGATGACTTCTGTATATTGTAGGACCGTACGTTGAGGACTCCTATTGGTCTGGGTGAGCAACGAGAAGGAGTATACCACTTCAAAGATGGGTCATTGGAGACGCCAGAAGTTAATGCAGTCAGCACCGTCAACCTATGACACAATCGGCTGGGACATCCATCTCAGATAGCGTTTATCTTTATTACAAAACAATTTTGGAGTGATTAGTTGTCAAAATAAAGATGACGTATGTGAGGCTTGTTATTGGGCCAAGAAAACTCGATTTCCTTTTTCTAAAAGTTCAAATAAAGCCAAGTATGTTTTCAATCTCATACTTGTGACATTTGGGGGCCTTATAGAGAAGCATTATCTTGTGGAGCCCATTATTTTCTCACAATAGTAGATAATGCAAGTCGGGCAACTTGGGTCTACTTGATGACTGACCAGACTGAGACTAGCCAATTTCTGAGAGATTTTATTATTATTGCCCAAAATCAATTTGGGACCAATGTTAAGATTGTACGCAGCGATAATGGATCAGAATTCACTTCCAAACCCATGCAAAGGTTCTACCAAGAACACGACATCTTGCAATAAAGCAGTTATGTGGACACACCACAACAAATTGGAAGAGTTGAAAGAAAACATAGACACGTTCCCAATGCGGCTCGAGCTCTCTTATTTCAAGCTAATCTATCCATAAAGATTTAGGGTGAATGTGTGCTTACGGTCATCTACTTGATTAATAGAATGCGTAGCACTTTGTTGCACGGGAAGACCCCATATGAAATATTATATCATAAGACACCCTCATATGGTGACATCAAAGTGTTTGGCACGCTATGCTTTGCACACAGCAAGAAAAGCAAAGATAAATTTGCTCCAAGAGGTACGAGGTGTTTATTTATGGGCTATCCTTTTGGCCAAAAAGGGTGGAAAGTGTCTGACCTAGGAACGGAAGAATATTTTATGAGTCGTGATGTCCTATTCCATGAAAATATTTTTCCTTTTGTGCCCATGATGCGACACAGTGACTCACAGCATTCTACTCGGAATCTTGTTAGATTTGAGAGTACACAAACACAAGAGGGGGAGTGAATTGTGTTGGCAAATTTTCGCAGTTTCTGGGAACAAGCTTGGAACTTGTTTGGACGGACTATTTGTAACATGCACAGAAGGTGTAAAACAGCGGAAATAAGTGGAAAAGTGAGAACACAAGATTTTTACGTGGAAACACCTCGAGCCCAACCGAGGCGAAAACCACGACCTACCCCAATAGGATTTTTCACACACTTCCACTAAACGGGCTAAACACGTTACAAAGGTAACCTTCTCTGTTACAATTGCAACACACGTAACTGTCTACCCTTAGATAGTTACACACTACGTCCGAGTCTCCCTGACTTGGACGCACTCACGTAATTGTCTTCCCAAGACAAATTACACACGTCCAAAGCCTCCCTAGGCTTGGACACACTCAACTCTCACTTTGATGAAAGAACAGAATAAAAATACACCTCACTTTTGTGCTTCGAGCTAAGCGAATGTAAGGTACAATTTTGCTCCTAGTCTGCCAAGGAAGATGACTCAATTTTCACACACTTTGATGGTTTTTCTAAAAATATGATTTGCAAGTTAAATCCCTAGAAAAACCGTGTAAGAACTTTCTCAAAAATATTTTTGAAAATCGTGTGCAAAATCATGTGAAGTCCTATTTTATGTGGAGGTGGAGAAGCTCCTTAAATAGTAGAGGGCAATAAGATCTTTGTGTGCTTGAGCCATAAGTATAAGATCGTTTTGCTCCTAAAAAGATTATGGGAAGTGACTAAAATTTTCAGTAGCCAAATCCTGAAATTTTTTATCTTCTCATTCATATTCCAAAAAGAAGAGTTTGATTTATTTTGTAAAAGATTTCCCCTAAAAGCTAGACTCAAAATCTCCACAATATATTTTCAAAGCTAAAAATTAACTTATCCTGGGTTTAATGATAACAGAAAATATATCTCAAATAATTTCGAAAGACCGTCAGCCCAAGATTTTGAACAAACCTGTAAGAAATCGTTTTGGCTTGAAAACAGTCTGAACCCTGATCTCAGAACTGATATGAGATAGCGTTCTTAAAAATCATTCAAAGTAAATGTTGAATCGAGTTCTTCTAAATCGCATATTAACAAGAATCTAAGAAAATAAAACCTATGACAGACCAAGACTCTTGTTGAATCAACCGGACAACATCTATAGGATCTTGACTTGTTACTTCAATGCTGTGGTGTTGCTCAGAACTGTTTCCTGAGCTGTTCCTGGAGTTCTTCATGTCTCTGATGCACTTTGAGTTCTTTGCCATTCAGCTGTTCTGAGGAACTGTTCTTAAGACCTGTTCTCGACCATGGTTAATCAAGCAATTTCAAAGTTTTCTAAATAGTACTTGGAATCTGTTCGATCAACACACTCAAGTGTATATTCCATTTGTGTTTGTTATCATCAAAACCTTACATTACATAAGGATGGGGTGAACAATTTTCCAACAATTTCCCCCTTTTTGATGATGACAAACCAAATGACCATATTGACATAAAAGACAAAAGTAAGTTTCAGTCAAGCTAAAACGATCATGGTCATGCCCATCTTCCCCCTTTGTGTTTCAAGAAGTCAACTGAAGCTAGGTCAAACTAAAACTATCATGGTCATGCCTATCTTCCCCCTTTTGACATCATCGAAAAAGGGTGGTCAGGTCAAACAAGAGAAGCAGGATGTTTGCAGTCACCACCTCTTGGGTAATGAAGGAAAAACAACCTGCGTTACACTCAAGTATATGGTACGGTAATGATATTGGCCATCTGAGTCACACATAAACAAATAACAACAAGAAGACAAGCATGGCACACATTACAGTACATCCAACTAAGATTAGCAAAAACCATTGTCAGGCACAAAGCACAACCAGATAGCTAGAAATAGTTGTTGAGAACAGGGTGGAAAATAAAGAAAAGCAAAACAGGGAAGGATCAGGGGGTTGAGCTGATTCAGGATGGAGGAGAAGAGAGTTTGGCTGTGAGGAGGGAGATTTGACATCAGATCCTTATGGCGCTTGGCATTGAGAGCCTTCTCCTCGGCAAGTGCAGCTTTAACCTCAGTGAGCTCGGTCTTTAACCGGTTTTGGTCCGGAAGCAAGGCATCAACAGAAGGCTCACTAGAGGAAGGACCAGGAACAGGGGTGAAGGGTGTTTGAGGCCCCTGTTTGGAACCAGCAGTCTCACCCTTTGCAAGCTTGAACCCACAATTGATCAGGGTGCTGCATCCTATCTCATCTGTCACTTGGACCCCTACCTTCTTCTGCAAAGAAACCCCAAAGTGCTCAAAGACTAAAGTAAGAAGAAATCCATACCCCAGGTCATGTTCTCTAGCCGTGTTTGCAATGCGGGAGATATGACTGATCATGATGGCTGGTAGGTTGATCTGCTCTCCCCGGTCCAGGAGGTCGGTAAGGCATTGATCCATCGCATCTGCAGGGTTACGCCCTTGGCCCCGGAGGATGATGTTTTTGATGATAAACCAGAAGAGCAACCGGTAACAAGGTGTCATCTCCCCTTTCTTGACTGACCTGAGTGTTTTCACCCCTGGTTGTTGACTTAACCTTTGAGTCAATTGGGGCAATCTTTCGGCTCCGAGTACTGTCATGTTTTCCCTTACATACACCCCAAAGCCCTCAACAGGAACTCCTAGAATTTCTCCCAATTCCTTAGCATTGAACCGTATCCCCCCCATTGACCATACTTGTCACCACTCCGTTGGTGATATTACAGTTGGCATAGAATTCAGCTAAATCAGGTACTGAACACCCTCTCTGGGTGTTTGCAAAGAGGTCTAGCCAACCTTGGGCTGTAAGCTTATCCAGAAACATCTCCAGGCCCTGTTCCTGAAAATAAGCAACTTTGACAATTTTACCCCGTGCCACACTCTTTTGGAGAAAATAAGCTACTCGGTCTACTGTGGGCATGGTAGTTTTGGCTTTCTTGGATTGCGGTTCATCAGGCTTGGCTTTTATGGGCACCTCCTGATTAGAAGCAGCCTTTCTCTTTGATGAGACTCTTTTGGAGGAAGGCTTCATCGATGGACCAGGGCCAGGCATCTGCTTGGAAGCAATTTCCTCAGGTTCTGATTCTTCAAGCACCTGTTCTGGCACTTGCTCTAAAACGGCCTTTTGGTTTGGGTGCTTTGGGTTTTGGCTGATGGAGACTGGGTAGATTCTTTAGTGGGTTTGGCAGAGGCTTTTGTAATAGTAGGTTCAAGTACTTGTTTTGGTTGGGAAGAGCCAGAGAGTGAACCAGAACTGCGGGTTCGAGGTCTATAAATAGGTGCGGGAACAGGTTTTGAAGTGGTGGTTTTAAACCGACATCTAAGCCCCCATTCAGCCGGTTTAGTTTTCTGGAAGGGCTGAGGTTGGAGGACCTCTATGGTTGACCCAGACCCATCACTGTTAGTCTCCTCAAGTTCTTTCACTCGATCCAAATTTATAATGGGGTCATCCATTATATCAAAGAAAACAGGGGCAGACCCTGTTCGGGCTTTCCCTAGTTCAGGAACAGGTTCAAACCCTGTTCGTGCTGTGTCCACTTCAGGAAGATCATCAGACTCAGCCAGACCCTCATTGGTTTCAAAGACATCCTTAGACCCTGTCGGTTTCACACTGGGGTCAAACAACACCAAGTCCCATCCAAATACCGGTGGAACATCGTCCAATTCCATCCCCATCATTCGCAAGTCCAAACACTTCAAAAAGCCAAAGATTGTAGAGTAAATGGGCAAAGAGAGTAGAGAATTAAACCCCGTACCTCTTATTTGTCCAGTCGCGGCCGCCGCGGACAGGGGTAGAGAAGTGGGTGTTGGCGGCGACGCCATGCGTGGGCGCTTCGAGACTAGAGCTTGAGTTATGGTGGTGCTGCGTTTCTCAGTGGTGAAGGAGCTGCTGCCAGAGTTCGCCATTGATGGTGAAGAGAAGCTCGAGTTTTTGAGAGATTAGGGTTTAGGGTTTGAGAGAGAAAGAGAGAGCGAAATTGAGAGGGTTTTGGTAAGCGACGTGAGCAAGCCAGGAAGTTAAGGAGGTACTGGCTTTCAACCGAAAAGAGGATCATTAAGTCTCTCAGTCACGCACGTTTCAAAAAATCAACAACTGAATTAACTACCTGATTCGCACAGAGTGACAAACAGTGGCCATACCTGTTCTTGGTTCTTGTTCCTGCAGTCAGTTGTTTGGTAACATGGGATAATAAGGGCAATATCATCATACCTTAACGAGTGTTAACAAGCTGTATTCCACACATGTACTAAATATAGCACCAAGTTTGACTGCAATCAATAATTTTAACAAGCTTGACCTGAAAAGTCCTTTAACTAGACAAGCATTGGGGTTTAATTAAGCATTCTCAAGTCATTTTAATTAGACCCAGTTCTAATCTGTTTTTCTCAAACTGTTCTCTACTTAGTGCCTTGGTGAAAATATCAGCAATTTGTTTATTAATGGCGCAGAAATTCATTGAAACCAAGCCCTTTTCAACATTGTCTCTCAAAAAGTGATGACGAATGTCAATATGTTTAGTCCTTTTATGTTGACATGGGTTTTTAGAAATATTAATTGCACTTGTATTATCACAAAATATGGGAATGCATCCCGTGTCAACACAAAAATCTTTGAGTTGTTGCCTTATCCACAATAGTTGAGCACAACAAGAAGCAACTGCAACATATTCAACTTCTGCTGTGGACATGGCAACTGAGTGTTGTTTCTTGGTTGCGCAAGATACCAAACAGGGTCCAAGGAAGTGAGCCATACCTGAGGTGCTTTTTCTATCAACCAAGAAACCTGCATAGTCAGCATCAGCATATCCAACAAGGTCAAAGTTGCATCCTCTAGGATACCATAAACCCAAATCAGGTGTATGTTTTAGATGTCTAAGAATCCGTTTAACAGTCTTTAAATGTGATTCTTTAGGCTTAGACTGAAAACGGGCACACAAACCCACACTGAAAACAATATCAGGTCTACTAGCACTTAGGTAAAGAAGCGACCCTATCATCCCCCGATAGAATTTCTCCTCAACTGAGGGACTCCCATCATTCATTACCAATCTGGTTGAAGGAAAGATGGGAGTATCAATGGGCTTGGCTGATTCCATTCCAAACCGCTTAAGTAATTCCTTAACATATTTTTGTTGATGGATCATGGTGCCGTTTGAAGTTTGCTTGATTTGCAAGCCTAAGAAAAAATTAAGATCACCCACCATGCTCATTTCAAACTTACTCCTCATCATTTTTGAAAACTCTTCACATAAATCATTGTGTGTTGCACCAAATATAATGTCATCGATATATACTTGGACAATCAACAAATGTTCTCCCTTAGATTTTAGAAAAAGTTTGATAAACGTTCATACCAAGCTCTAGGAGCTTGTTTTAGACCATAAAGCGCTTTGTCAAGTTTAAAAACATAGTTAAGAAATTCTTCACTTTCAAAACCCGGGGGTTGCATCACATATACCTCCTCTTTAAGGTATCCGTTGAGGAATGCACTTTTGACATCCATCTAATATAATTTGATCTCCATGTGGGCTGCAAAAGCTATCAAGATTCGAATGGCCTCAATCCTTGCAACAGGTGCAGAGGTTTCTTCATAATCAATGCCCTCTTCTTGGTTGTACCCTTGAACCCCCAGCCGGGCCTTGTTCCTGGTGACTGTTCCGAACTCATCAAGCTTGTTTCGGAACACCCACTTGGTGCTAATGATTGATCTGTCTTCCGGCTGAGGTACAAGATGCCATACCTTGTTCCTTTCAAACTGATGAAGCTCCTCTTGCATTGCTGTAACCTAATCAGAATCTACAAGAGCTTCATTAACATTTTTAGGCTCAATATTAGAGAGAAAAGTATAAAAAGCACAGAAATTTTTAAGCTTGGATCTTGTTTGCACTTCTGTATTTATGTCAGATAAGATTTGGTCAAGGGGGTGCGAACTTTGGTGCTTCCATAATCGTGAAGTAAGAGAGTCCACAGGCACGCTTTCTACTCTTCCTGGAATACTCGGTGGAACAGGTTCTGGAACTGTTTCCGAGCCTATTCCGGAGCCTGTTTCTGAGCCAGTTCTGAAAGAATTAGGCTGGTTTTGTTTCAAACTGGGTTCAGCAGTGCTTCCCCCGGTCTGATTCGAACCTTGCCCTCCTTCTAAGGAAACAGCTCCCTATCCTGTTCCATCCTCGGAACTCTTATCTTTCTCATGTGTAAACAATGAGTCTTTTCTAGCAAGTCCCAGTTCAAACTCTGCATCCTGTGCATCATCCTCAACAAGAGAGTTAGTTTCATCAAATAGCACATGCACACTCTCCTCAACACACAAAGTTCATTTATCAAACACTTTGTATGCTTTACTGTGTGAGGAGTAGCCAAGAAATATCCCCTCATCACTCTTTGGATCAAATTTTCCTAAGACATCCTTCCCATTATTATGCACAAAACATTTACAACCAAATACTCTCAAATGCATAAGATTGGGTTTTCTACCTTTGAGAAGCTCATAAGGAGTTCTGTTTAGAATGGGTCTGATCATGCATGTATTTATAATGTAGCATGATGTGTTCAAGGCTTCGGCCCAAAAATTTCTAGGAAAACCACTAGCAACAAGCATTGCTCTAGTCATGTCTTCTCGAGTACGATTTTTTCGCTCTACCACCCCGTTCTGCTGGGGTGTTCTTGGGGCTGAAAAGTTATGATCCACACCATGCTCATTACAATAGTCAATAAAGCTTAAATTTTCAAATTTTGTGCCACGATCAGACCTTAGGCAAACCAATGAGTGTCCTACTCTCTTTTCAACCTTTTTAAGAAACGCAACAAATTGTTCAAATGTTTCATCTTTAGAAGCCAAAAACAAGGTCCATGTGAAACGAGAGTAATCATCCACTATCACAAGCACATACCCCTTTCCACCTCGACTTGTGGTCCTCATAGGACCACACAAATCTACATGCAGCATCTCAAGAGGTCGGGTAGTGCTAACACCGTTTTTCCGTTTAAAAGAAGTTTTGACTTGTTTACCCCTGGCATAAGCGTCACATACCTTGTCATCATTGAATTTGATGGAAGGTAGGCCGACTACTAGGTCTTTAGTGACAAGTTTATTCAAGAGTGAGAGACTCGCATGGCCTAGTCTCTTGTGCCAAAGCATGACATCATTATTTAAAGCACTTAAACAAGTCAAATTATTTTAGGGAAGTTAGAGAATACTTACTTTATACACATTTTTGTGTTGCTTCCCCCTCAACACAACATCTCCTGTGTGGATATTGATGACCAAGCATTGTTTTGAAGAAAACACTACTAGGTTATCTTTATCACACAGTTGGGCCACGCTGAGTAGATTATGTTGTAATCCATCCACTAGATATACATTGCCAATTGTATGGGGGAGTAACTCACCTATCTTACCTATACCGACAATTGTCCCTGATTTGGCGTTTCTAAATGCCACACTCCCTGCATCAGAGGCTGTAAGTGAGAGGAAGTTTGATTTTTTACCAGTCATATGCCGTGAACAACCACTATCCACATACCACAATTGGTTGTTTGCTGAGTTGTTTGCTCGGTTGTTCCCCCTCACTTTAGCCTGCAAAATAAATTAGGGGTTAGTTTTGGGAACCCAGATCCACTTGGGTCCCATTCTTTTTGAAGTGCAAATCTCATCTTTTCTAACCCATATTTGTTTTACATGAATCAAGTTCTTTTCCATGGCATACCTTCTTATAGGACAAGTGTGCTGATAATGCCCTGTTTTACCACAATGAAAACACACAATATTTTCTGGTAATCCTACATATTTTCGGTTAACAGGGTAATTAATGCGCTTAGTCACAAAGCCTAATCCTCTTTTGCCCTGGTTACAGTGAGTGTTCAGCCAATTCAGTGCCTGTGAGGACTTGTTCCAGTGCTTGTTTGCAGCAAGGTCTGATTCTACTTGTTTTATCTTTTCAAGCAATTTACTGTCCTCAACAAGTAGGGATTCAACCTTCTGTTTCAGTTCAAGAGACTCATTTTCAAGCTTAGTCAGGTCAGAAACAAAGGCTTCTTCTTTCATGCTTAAGGTCTCTTTGGATTTATTGAGGTCTTCATGCAAAACAATATTCTTCATATCAGTTTCAATTTTTTCATTTTTAAGAATTTTGTTTTCATGCTCTAATTCTCTAATATCCCTTTTTAGCTCAGAAGATGTATCCTTTAACATGCAATTTTTAGAATTAATAGCATCACACTCATCCATCAAGGTAAATAATAACTCTTGAAGTTTTGCTTTATTTAGACCACGTACTTATCCTTAAGCTGGGCTAGGCTGTCTATAGGCTCATCGTCTGAGTCAGAATCACTTCTGGCCATAAGAGCTACAGCAGCTTCATCTTCTTCAGTCCCTTCCTCGTCCTCGGTAGAATCTCCCCAAGCCGCGAGCATTGTCTTTGAGAACCGCCTGGCTGAACTATTTCTAACCTGTTTTCTGCCCTGTTTCCTGGACTGTTCGGGCTCTTGTTCCTCTTTCAGCACGGGGCAGTTTTTCACAATGTGATCATGTTTACCACATTTGAAACATCTAGTGAACTGTTCCCGGTCATTGTTTCTGGGCTTGCTGAGGCTCTTCTTTTTGTTGTTCTCTTTGACCTTTTTGAAGAACTTCTTGAATCTTCGGGTGATCATGGCCAGTTCTTCTTCATTAAGGTTCGAACCATCCTCTTCTAAAGCCTTTAGAGCAAGGCCTCGGTCTCTCTTGGTCTCCTCTTTCAGTTGAGAGCTTCTTCTAAGCTTATAAGTTTGGAGATTACCAATAAGCTCGTCCAAGGTGATTTTATTCATATCCTTGGCTTCTTGGATGGCCGTGACTTTGGCCTCCCATGACTGTGGCAAAAATCATAGGATTTTCCTCACCAACTCCTCAGTGGTGAAGGACTTTCCTAATGATTTTAGCTCATTAGTGACATGGGTGAAACGGGTGTACATCTCCATCACCGTTTCTTTATCACCCATCTCAAACAGTTCATATTTTCTCATAAGAAGCTCAATTCTCGATTGTTTTACTTGATTTGTACCTTCGTGAGCTACTTGCAAGGCATCCCAGATTTCTTTGGCTGACTCGCATTCGGAAATGCGAGTATACTCATCAGGACCAAGACCAAAATACAAGAGTTTTTTGGCCTTTGCATTCTTTTCCATCATCTTGAAATCTTCGGAATTGAACTCTTCAGGCTTTTTGTGAACTTTGCTTCCATCTTCGATCACTTTTGTGGGAATGAGTGGTCCACTCTTGATAAGCATCCATAACTCGTAATCCTCAGCTTGAATGTAGTTTTCCATTTGGTTCTTCCACCAACTATAATGTTGACCATTAAGGTATGGTGGTCGAGTTATAGATTGCCCCTCAAGCATGCCATGTGGTGTACTCATGTTTAGGATTTCTCAAGATGTTAATCTTTTAGATGAGAACCGGCTCTGATACCACTTGTTAGATTTGAGAGTAGACAAACATAAGAGGGGGGTGAATTTTGTTGGCAAATTTTCGCAGTTTCTGGGAACAAGCTTGGAATTTGTTTGGACGGACTGTTTATAACGTGCACAGAAGGTGTAAAATAGCGAAAATAAGTGGAAAAGTGAGAACACAAGATTTTTATGTGGAAATACCTCGAGCCCAATCGAGGCGAAAACCACGACCTACCCCAGTAGGATTTTTCACACACTTCCACTAAACGGGCTAAACACGTTACAAAGGTAACCTTCTCTATTACAATTGCAACACACGTAACTATCTACCCTTAGACTAGTTACACACTACGTCCGAGTCTCCCTGACTTGGACACACTCACGTAATTATCTTCCCAAGACAAATTACACACGTCCAAAGCCTCCCCAGGCTTGGACACACTCAACTCTCACTTTGATGAAAGAAGAGAATAAAAATATACCTCACTTTTGTGCTTCTAACTAAGCGAATGTAAGGTACAATTTTGCTCCTAGTATGCCAAGGAAGATGACTCAATTTTCACACACACTTTGATGGCTTTTCTGAAAATATGATTTGCAAGTTAAATCCCTAGAAAAACCGTGTAAGAACTTTCTCAAAAATATTTATGAAAACCGTGTGCAAAACCGTGTGAAGTCCTATTTTATGTGGAGGTGGAGAAGCTCCTTAAATAGTAGAGGGCAACCAGATCTTTGTGTGCTTGAGCCATAAGTATAAGATCTTTTTGCTCCTAAAAAGATTATGGGAAGTGACTAAAATTTTCAGTAGCCAAATCCTGAAATTTCTTATCTTCTCATTCATATTCCAAAAATAAGAGTTTGATTTATTTTGTAAAAGATTTCCCCTAAAAGCTAGACTCAAAATCTCCACAATATATTTTCAAAGCTAAAAATTAACTTATCCTGGGTTTAATGATAACAGAAAATATATCTCAAATAATTTCGAAAAACCGTCAGCCCAAGATTTTGGAAAAACCTGTAAAAAATCGTTTTGGCTTGAAAACAGTCTGAACCCTGATCTCAGAACTGATCTGAGACAGCGTTCTTAAAAATCATTCAAAGTAAATGTTGAATCGAGTTCTTCTAAGTGGCATATTAACAAGAATCTAAGAAAATAAAACCTATGACAGACCAAGACTCTTGTTGAATCAACCGGACAACATCTATAGGATCTTGACTTGTTACTTCAATGCTGTGGTGTTTACTCAGAACTGTTTCCTGAGCTGTTCCTGGAGTTCTTCATGTCTCTGATGCGCTTTGAGTTCTTTGCCATTCAGCTGTTCTGAGGAACTGTTCTTAAGACCTGCTCTCGACCATCGTTAATCAAGCAATTTCAAAGTTTTCCAAATAGTACTTGGAACCTGTTCGATCAACACACTCAAGTGTATATTCCATTTGTGTTTGTTATCATCAAAACCTTACATTACATAAGGATGGGGTCAACAATTTCCCAACAAATCTTGATCATGTTCCTACGACATTTAAAGAAGACCTTCTTTAACCCACTATGGCAGAACCTACCCCATCAGTAACTGACACTGGGGCACCCATGGTCCACGTGAGGGGAAGCCAATTCGCGTCTTTAGCAGAAGGTCGTGGGGGCACGGAATTGCGCCTGCTGCAACCCAGTTTAGCGGTAGCGCTTGTGCCAAGCCTGGAACCGCAATTGGGCCAAGCCCAAATCGGGACAATCTTCGCTCCATCTCTGGTTTCTCATCCCACTGGCCTAGATCATGATGCCCCAGGTTGTCCTAGGCCACTGTTACCATCAGCAACAGTCTAAGCTCTAAACAGGCCCTCCAGGACCAGTAAACAGGCCATATGTAATGCAGATTATTTTTCTCCAGGGCATTAATTTCTTCGGCCATGGTCGCACGCCACTTCGGGTCTCGCGCTGCATCCTGAAATGATTTGGGCTCAGCAATCCTTGTTATAGCGGCCAAGAAATGTTGATAAGAGGCAAAAAAAAACTATTAGTTATAACATAACTAGCTATATTATAGCGCATACCTGAGACTCCTTGGTCAGATGAGTTGTCAAGAGAGGAGAGTATTAGAGTGCAGGGGTCATTGGGTCAGGCACTATAACACAAATAATCTACATAGCGCACAGGCCATTTACTGGTCGTGGAGGGCTTGTTTGGAGCTTGGACTGCTGCTGATGGTAACGGTGGCCTAGAATAACCTGGGGCATCATGATCTGGGCCGGTGGGATGAGAAACCAAAAAGGGTCCGCTGCTACTAGAGCCAAGATTGTCCCAATTTAAGCTAAGGCCAATTGCAGTTCTAGGCTCGGCACAAGGCACTGCCACTAAACTAGGTTGTGGCAGGTCCAATTCCTTGCCCCCACGGTCTTCTGTTGAGGATGCGAATTAGCTCCCCCTCACGTGGAGCATGGGTGGCCCAGTGTCTGTTACTGGTGGGGTAGGTTCTGCCATAGTGGGCTAAAGAAGGTCATCTTCAAATGTCGTAGGAACATGATTAAGATTCCAAGGAGAATGCTGTGAGTCACTGTGTTGCATGACAGGTGCAAAAGGGAAAAATATTTTAGTGGAATATGACATCACGACTCATAAAATATTCTTTCGTTTCTAGATCAAACACTTTCCATCCTTTTGACCAAAAGGATAGCCCACAAATACACACCTCCTACCTCTAGGAGCAAAATTTATCTTTACTTTTCTTGCTATGTGCGAACCATAGCACGCCAAACACTTTGATGTCACCATACGAGGGTGTCTTATGATATAGTGTTTCATATGGGGTCTTCCCATGCAACAAAGTGCTAGGCATTCTATTAATGAAGTAGACGGTCGTAAGCACACATTCACCCTAAAACTTTGTGGGCAGATTAGCCTGAAATAGGAGAGCTCGAGCCACATTCAGAACGTGTCTATGTTTTCTTTCAACTCTTTCATTTTGTTGTGGTGTGTCCACACAACTGGTTTGTCATAAGATGTCGTGTTCGTGGTAGAATATTTGCATGGGTTTGGAAGTGAATTTTGATTCATTGTCACTGCATACAGTCTTAACGTTGATCCCAAACTGATTTTGGGCCATAATAATGAAATCTCTCAGAAGCCATCATCAAATGGACCCAAGTTACTTGACTTGCATCATCTACTATTGTGAGAAAATAATAGGCTCTACTAGATGATGCTTCCCTATAAGGCCCCCAAATGTCACAATGTATAAGATGAAAAGCATACTTGGCTTTATTTGAACTTTCAGAAAAAGGAATCCGAGTTTGCTTAGCGTGATAACAAGCCTCACATACATCATCTTTATTTTCATAACTAATCATTCCTAAGTTATTTGGTAATAAAGATAAGACTGCCCAAGATGGATATCCTAGCTGCTTGTGTCGTAGATTGACGGTGTTGACTGCATTAACTTGTGGCATCTCCAATGACCCATCTTTGAAGTAGTATACTCCTCCTTGTTGCTCACCCAAACAAATTAGAGTTCTCAAAGTACGGTCCTGTAATATACAGAAGTCATCGAAAAAAGTTACACTACAGTTTAATTCCTTACATAATTTTGCTATTGAGATAAGATTGCATTTAAGTGACGAAACATATAGAACTTTATTTAATTTGATCCATTGTCCCAATGTTACGGATCCCTCATTCTCGGCCATAGTATGCATTCCATTTGGTAAGCCAATTGAGATTGACAAAATTCTCTGTCTCATGCATCTCTTTTGGATCTCCGATCATGTGACCTGAAGCCCCACTATCAAACATCCAAGAAAAATTACCTGTACAGCCTTTGGATCTGTTTTTGGGCTTAAACCTAGAATCTGTACTGCTAGGCCGGCATTGAGTGGGCTGCTGCTGGCCGCTGTATCTTCTATTTGGGCCAGATTAGCTGTTTTGCTAGATCCTCGCCCACGTCCAAGACCTAAACGTCCTCCTCCTCTGCCTCGGCTTGCCCAACCTCCACGCCTACGCCCACGCCCTCGAGTCCCCCAGTTCAAGGGACACCCGATGATCTCGAAGCATCCATCTTCTGTATGTCCCCGATGTCCACAATGCGTGCATATGGGTCTTCCTGTCGTGGTTGGGGGTTCCTCGACAGCAAAAGTGAGTACATTCTCAGTTCTATGATCTTGACCCACCATGAGTTGCTTGTGATTCTCCTCTTGCTGCACCATATTAAAAATTCGATCAAGCGATGGAAGTGGGTCGACTGCCAAGATTTGGCTCCATACATTGGCGTCCTTCTCATCGCTAAACCTCATGAGGAATTAATGTGTTTGTTCTTCCTCTATCATCTTTACAACCTTACCTCCAACATTACATTCGCACTTTCTGCAAGTACATTGGGGAATTTTAACGTAGCTACTTTACTCGCTCCACATCCCCATGAGCTTGCAGTAGAATTCCACTACATCTAATCCTTCTTGTTTACATGAGGCTATGTCGGTTTTAAGTTGGTGGATTTTAGGAGAATTAGCTACTGCATACCTTTTCCGTAAATTTTCCCACATGGCCGCCACTGTTTCGACATAGGCAATACTTGCGCGTAGTTTTGGGTCAATAACATTGATGATCTAAGAGCATATCATCGAATTGGCCATCTCCCATGCGTTCAGCTCGCTAAGATCTTCTCCTTTGTCAGGTGTGGGTTTCATTTAGGTCTATGAACCTTGATTTATTTTCGGATTTGAAGGTCTTTTTGCCATAAGTCGTAGTTTTTACCATTGAAAATTACTGAAATAATCACTGCTCTAGGACCTTCTGAAGGGTGAAGGTAGTAAGGGGATTAGCTGTCGATCACAAACCCCTTTCGTCCACTCATGGCTCTGACACCATGTAGAAACTATTTAATCATATGGTTTGAGAGTTTGATCATTCATGCAAGGAACAGAATTAATTTTGCTTACTGCCTTGATTGATTTTTAGATACAAGAGGCGGAGCTTTATAGTAGATGCATGTAAGCTTGATCCTTGCCTAACCCTACCCGTGCTAGCCGGGTCCTTCTTAATGCGCAAGCAATAGAAGGAGTCCAATTCTATGACAAACATTAGGAAATATTATACATAATAATATCTAGAGAAAATATCTTAGATAATAATTCCTTAACAAGATGTCATCATAAAAATTTTAGGTAGCCTCATACCATATTTTGAGATAGAAAACTCCTACGAGGGATTATCAAGCCAGGGAAGTTTGATACCAAGTTAACAATATGGCTAGCTTATGATAAAGTACAGTCCGCATATAAAAGATGGACATTCAAAGCTCGATACTATGCCAAAAATTAAAATCTTCCTATGACAAGGCCTTCACAATGCCCTCCTGGTATAAGGCAATCCAGCAAGAAGAGGCCTAAACATTGACCCATTCTGCCCACTTTGTGTAGATGAACTAGAACTTATCACTCATAGTTTTTGGGATTGTATATCTTTTAAACACGTATACGCCTTAGTCATAAATGGATCCAGTGTAGGGGCTCCCTAAATGGAAACTAACATTTTATCAACATGTTACAAAAGAGTAGATTAAACTATAATCTAGGTGATGTTATAAAGTTGCATACCTACTTTGTCGTGTTTGGAAAGGTCGGAATGAATGTATCTTCAAAAATGGAACTTTCCAACCCATTTTACATCTTACTGGAGCGAAAAAAACAATTGTTAAATGAAAATTTTGAACTTGTATGTCGGATGATTTAATTGTTTAAAGGGGCAATCCTAGTTCCACCTCAAACTTTCTTGTCAGGTGAAACACCCCTCCCCAAGGATATGTCAAATTAACTTTGACGGATGCCTCATTCTCACCCCTTCATCCTAGAATGGTGTATCGTACAACTCAACGGTAAGAGGCTTCATCATCAAGGACGAGGAGAGCAAATTAATCACCTCAGGTGCAGACTCATATGGCGACACTACTATCCTAGTCACACACAGGTGTTACGTGAAGGTCTTTAGGTGGCTGCTGAAGCAAGATACCAGAAAGTTATCATAAAAGGAGACATGACTATTATTCAGGCTCAAAAAAAGAATGAGTTCTATTCCCTTTGTAGATCTCCACAATTATTCATGACTGCTTAAGGTATCTCAACATGGTGGACTAGTTCTTGATCCATCATATATCTCTGGAAGCCCATATGGTGGTTGATTGTTATCTATAAAGGGGCACTCGCTCAGTTTTAGTTGCTTTGTGGACATCATCTCCCTTCCTGGACTTAAATGTTATTCTGGTTGTTAATCTAATTAGGCAAATTTTTATAAGAAGAGACACCTAATTTTCTTAACACTTAGCCTTTGTTAAAATAATAATAATAAGCACATAAGTATTTTTGCACGGGCTTAAAACTAGTGGTTAGTAATTAGGTGATGATCACAAAGCTCTTTGCACCAAACACAAAAACCTATCCTGAATTAGACTGAAGTACTACTTTTAAAATTACTAAATTATCAATGGTTGTAATTAATTATCAATTGTAATTTTGAGTTTTCATTAACTATGCTAACAAATACAAGTGACATCATAATAGGATAATCTTACAGAGAAAGTTTTATTATATATGTAATCCTCCTAATTGTGAGAAATTTAGATAATAAGTAATTTTCTGAAGTATATAAGTGGTAACAATAACCACGATGAGCTTGTTGATTTTGCATGAAAATTGGTACTTTCTTTTTTAGAAGATGAATATGAAGCTAAAAAGGCATTGGATGAAGTACTAAAATAGTACTAAATTAGTGAGCACTGGAAACATGCTAGATAGATGGTTACTTTTATTTGCAAAATTATATGATCTATGTTCATCTAGCGTGTTATATGTTGATTTGAGTTAGGTTTGCCTACCAAAAAAAAGGTTTATTAGCTCACTATAATGTTAGTTGTATTGCTCACTAAAAACCAAAAATGGATCTAACTGAGTAGAGGTATCTACGACTAAAAATATTAGTTTGAATATGATTTTGAGCACTAAAAGTATATACTAGTTCACTAGAATAGTCATTAAAATGCTAGTAGTGTTACCCACTAAAACATTGGTCCAGGTCTAATTTGCTTACTAAAAGTATACGTTAGCACACTATAATGTTAATGAGCCATGCAATAATTCTAGTAAACCAAATCCAGATATTAGTGAGCACTGTATTAGTGTTGGGGAACAAGATGCGATTATACAGTTCAGTATAGAAATTTGAAGTGCAGGGATTGTTAAAAATTTTAAACTTGGTTGGGAGGTGTTTGTATTCATTTAGTCAGCTATCTTTATATATGCTTGATAAATGAAGAATCAAAGGCTATAAGATCACCCTAGAAGGGGTAAATAGAGTGATGATTAAGGTTGTAAAACAATCAAGTAGTAAATGTGGAAAAGTAAATCTGGACAAAACACAATCGATTGTTAACGAGGTTGGGCCTCAAAAGGCTTAATCCCTGCCTAGAGTTCCCTAACTTTATGATTAACCCAATTATATTAAGAGGGATAATTACAACTCTAGAGTACACCCTAATCTAAGTTCCAAGTCACAAGTTGAACCCTTGAACTAGGCTTGGTAGAGTTGACCCATCAACTCTATAATCCCACCTTACTTATAAATTGAACAATACAACTCAAATGTAAAAGAAGCAAGTTTAAACATAATGTATGCCAATGTATTGCTTGAGTAAGTAGTATGCCAATGAGTGCTTGCAATTCTTGATGTCCTCAGCTCTGATTCAGCTTTGTATTTATAGGGGAAACTTGGAGGATTTGTTGTAAACTAGCCAATAGACACAATGTGGATTCCTGCTTCAGTTCAATGCCTTGAACTGCAGTTCAGTGCCCTTGAAATCTTAGCAAACTCAGCAACCAACGGCTATAAGGCTATATTTGGCTTGTTTTGCTATTCCTTCAACTGCTCATTCTAATTTTTAAGCTGATGATTATTCTCAATGGCTACTTCCCTTTCTATTTTCTCATGAGGATTTTTGTTAGAATTGAGAGTACACTAACACAAGAGGGGGGTGAATTGTGTTGGCAGATTTTCGCAGCTTCTGGAAACAGGCTTGGAACTTGTTTGGGCAGACTGTTTGTAATGTGCACAGAAAGTGTAAAACAGCGAAATAATTGAAAGATGAGAACACAAGATTTTTACGTGGAAACACCTCGAGCCCAACCGAGGCAAAAACCACGACCTACCCCTGTAGGATTTTCACACACTTCCACTAAACGGGCTAAACACATTACAAAGGTAACCTTCACTATTACAATTGCAACGCACGTAACTGTCTATCCTAGACTAGTTGCACACCACGTCCTAGTCTCCCAGACTTGGACACACTCATGTAATAATCTCCCCAAGATGAATCACACATGCCTAACGCCTCCCTAGGCTTGGACACACTCAACTCTCACTTTGATGAAAGAAGAGAATAAAAACACCTTACTTTTGTGCTTCTAACTAAGCGAATGTAAGGTACAATTTTGCTCCTAGTATGCCAAGGAAGATGACTCAATTTTCACACACACTTTGAAGGTTTTTCTGAAATATGATTCGCAAGTTAAAACTCCTTGAAAAACCGTGTGAAACCCGTGAGAGATAATGAGGGAAAAATCTTCCTTAAATAGTGTGATGCATATGGGTAAAAGAGTAAACCTTAACCCTCTTGAATCCTTGTGCTGCAAGGAGACAAAAGGGAAGAGAACTCTCCTTTCCAAATTGTAATAGGAAATCTCCCATATCTTTCCTTATCTTATCCTTCCAAAAATAAGATTTATTTGGTGGATATTCTTCCAAAGATAAAATCAATCTTTTAACAATATTTTCAAAGCCAAGAATAGCTTATTTTGGGTCTAATGATAACAGAAAATATATCTCAAATAATTTCAGAATCGTCAGCCCAAAGTTTTAGGAAAAAACTATGAAAAATCGTTTTGGCTTGAAAACGGTCTGAACCCTGATATCGGAACTGATCTGAGACAGTGTTCTTAAAAGTCATTCAAAGTAAATGTTAAAACGAGTTCTTCCAAGTGGCATATTAACAAGAATCTAAGAAAATAAAACCTATGACGGACCAAGACTCTTGTTGAATCAACCGGGCAACATCTATAGGATCTTGACTTGTTACTTCAATGCTGTAGTGTTGCTCAGAACTGTTTCCTGAGCTGTTCCTGGAGTTCTTCATGTCTCTGATGCGCTTTGAGTTCTTTGCCATTCAGCTGTTATGAGAAACTGTTCTTAAGACCTGTAGCTATGATGTTACTCAGAACTGTTTCCTGAGCTGTTTCTGAAGTACTCCATGTCTTTGATGTGCTTTAAGTTCTTTCCCATTCAGCTGTTCTGAGGACCTGTTCTTAAGACCTGTTCTCGACCATGGTTAATCAAGCAATTTTAAAGTTTTCCAAACAGTACTTGGAACCTGTTCGATCAACACACTCAAGTGTATATTCCATTTGTGTTTGTTATCATCAAAACCTTACATTACATAATGATGGGGTCAACAATTTCCCAACAATTTCCCTCTTTTTGATGATGACAAACCAAATGACCATATTGACATAAAAGGCAAAAGCAGGTTTCAAGATAAAACATTCATGGTCAAGCCCATCTTCCCCCTTTTTGTTTTGAGAAGTCAACTGAAGCTAGATTAAACTGAAATGATACTGGTCATGCCCATCTTCCTCCTTTTGACATCATCGAAAAAGGGTAGTCAGGTCAAATAAGAGAAGCAGGGTGTTTACAGTCACCAACTCTTGGGTAATGGAGGAAAAACAACCCGCGTCACACTCAAGTATATGGTACGGAAATGATATTGGCCATCCGAGTCACGCATAAACAAATAGTAATAAGAAGACAAGCATGGCACAACCAAGATTAGCATAAACCATTATCAGTCACAAAGCACAACCAAGGAGTTAGAAACAGTTGTTGTGAACAAGGTGGAGAATCAAGAGAGGCAGAACAAGGTAGGAACAGGGTGGAGGAGAAGAGAGTTTGGCTGTGAGGACGGAGAGAATTGACATCAGATCCTCATGGCGCTTGGCATTGACAGCCTTCTCCTCGGCAAGTGTAGCTTTAACCTCAGTGAGCTTGGTCCTCAACCAGTTGTCGTCCAGAAGCAAGGCATCAATAGAAGGCTCACTAGAGGAAGGACCATGAACAGGGGTGAAGGGTGTTTGAGGCCCCCGTTTGGAACTAGCAGTCTCACCCTTTGCAAGCTTGAACCCACAACTGATCAGGGTGCTGCTTCCTATCTCATCTGTTACTTGGACCCCTACCTTCTTCTGCACAGAAACCCCAAAGTGCTCAAAGACTGAAGTAAGAAGAAATCCATACCCCAGGTCATGTTCTCTAGCCGTGTTTGCAATGCGGGAGATATGACTGATCATGATGGCTGGTAGGTTGATCTGCTCTCCCCGATCCAGGAGATCGGTCAGGCATTCATCCATTGCATCTGCAAGGTTACGCCCTTGGCCACGGGGGATGATGTTCTTGATGATGAACCAGAAGACCAACCGGTGACACGATGACATCTCCCCTTTCTTAACTGACCTGGGTGTTTGCGACCCTGGTTGTTGACTCAACCTTTGAGTCAATTGGAGCAATCTTTCAGCTCCAAGTACTGTCTTGTTTTCCCTTACATACACCCCAAAGCCCTCAGCAGGAACTCCTAGTATGCCTCCTAATTCCTTAGTGTTGAACCGTATTCCCTTCCCATTGACCATACTTGTCACCACTCTGTTGGTGACATTACAGTTGGCATAGAATTCAGCTAAATCAGGTACTGAACACCCTCTCTGGGTGTTTGCAAAGAAGCTGAGCCAACCTTGGGCTGTAAGCTTATCCAGGAACATCTCCAGCCCATGTTTCTGAAAATAAGCAACTTTGACAATTTTGCCCCGTGCAACACTCTTTTGGAGAAAATGAGCTACTCGGTCTACTGTGGGCATGGTAGTTTTGGCTTTCTTGGATTTCGATTCATCAGGCTTGGCTTTTATGGGCACCTCCTGATTAGATGCAGCCTTTCTCTTTGATGAGACTCTTTTGGAGGAAGGCTTCACCGATGGAGCAGAGGCAGGCACCTGTTTGGAAGTATTCTCCTCAGTTTGTAATTCTTCAGGCACCTGTTCTGACACTTGTTCTGAAACAGCTTTCCTTTTGGTTTGGGTGTTTTGAGTTTTTGCTGATGGAGATTGGGTAGATTCTTTGGTAGGTTTGGCAGAGGCTTTTGCAATTCAGGTACTTGTTTTGGCTAGGAAGAACCAGAGCGTGAACCAGAACTGCGGGTTCGAGGTCTACGAACAGGTGTGGGAACAGGTTTTGATGTGGTGGTTTTAAACCGACGTCAAGGCCCCCACTCACCTGATTTAGTTTTCTGGAAGGGCTGCGGTTGGAGGACCTCTATGGTTGACTCAGACCCATCACTGTTAGTCTCCTCAAAGTCTTCCACTCGATATGCATGATAGGGTCATCCATTATGTCAAAGAAAACAAGGGCAGACCCTGTTCGGGTTTTCCTCAGTTCAGGAACAGGTTCAGGTCCTGTTCGTGCCATATCAGACTCAGCCAGATCCTTGTTGGTTTCAAAGACACCCTTAAACCCAGTCAGTTTCACATTGGGGTTAAACAACTCCAAACCCCATCCAAACACTGGTGGAACATCGTCCAATTTCAGCCCCACCATTCGTAAGTCCAGACATTTCAAAAATCCAAAAGTTTTAGAGTAAATTGGCAAAAGGAGTAGAGAATCAAACCCCATACCTCTGATTTGTGCAGTCGCGGCCGTCGCAGACAGGGGCAAAGCAATGGGTGTTGGTGGCGACGCCATGCATGGGCACTTCGGGACTAAGGCATGAGACATGGTGGTGCTGTGTTTGCTGCTGTCGGAATTCGCCATTGATTTTGAAGAGGAGCTCGAGTTTTTAGAGATTTAGGGTTTAGGATTGAGAGAGAGAGAGAGAGAGAGAGAGAGAGAGAGAGAGAGAGAGAGAGCGAAATTGAGAGGGTTCTGGGTGACTGGGGCGCGACGTGAGCAAGCAGGAAGTTAAGGGGGTACTTGCTTCCAACCGAAAAGAGGAGTATTAAATCTCCCAGTCACGCACGTTTCAACAAAAGTCAACAACTGAATTAACTACTTGATTTACACAGAGTGACAAACAGTGGCCATACCTATTCTTGGTGCTTGTTCCTGCAGTCAATTGCTTGGTAACATGGGACAATAAGGGCAATGTCATCAGACCTCAATGAGTGTCAACAAGCTGTATTCCACACATGTGCTGAATATAGCACCAAGTTTGACAGCAATCAATAATTTCAACAAGCTTGACCTGAAAAGCCCTTTAACTAGACAAGCATTGGGAGTTAATTAAGCATTCTCAAGTCATTTTAATTAGACCCAGTTCCAATCTGTTCCTCTCAAACTGTTCTCTACTTAGTGCCTTGGTGAAAATATCAGTAATTTGTTTATTAGTGGCGCAGAAATTCATAGAAACCAAGCCTTTTTCAACATTGTCTCTCAAAAAGTGATGACGAATGTCAATATGTTTAGTCCTTTTATGTTGACAATGGTTTTTGGAAATATTAATTGCACTTGTATTACCACAAAATATGGGAAAGCATCCCGTGTCAACACAAAAATTTTTGAGTTGTTGCCTTATCCACAGTAGTTGAGCACAACAAGAAGCAGCTACAACATATTCAGCTTCTGCTGTGGACATGGCAACTGAGTGTTGTTTCTTGGTTGCCCAAGATACCAAACAAGGTCCAAGAAAATGAGCCATACCTGAGGTGCTTTTTTCTATCAACCAAGAAACCTTGCTGTAACCCAATTTGAATCTGCAAGAGCTTCATTAACATTTTTAGGCTCAATATTAGAGAGAAAAGCATAAAAAGCACAGAAATTTTTAAGCTTGGATCTTGTTTGCACTCCTGTATAAATGTCAGACAAAATTTGATCAAGGGGGTGCGAACTTTGGTGCTTCCATGGTCGTGGAGTAAGAGAGTCCACAGACACGCTTTCTACTCTTCCTGGAATACTCGGTGGAACAGGTTCTGGAACTGTTTTTGAGCCTGTTTTGGAGCTTGTTTCTAAGCCTATTCCCGAGCCTGCTCTGGAGCCTGTTCCTGTAGTGTTAGGATGGCTTTGTTCCAAACTGGGTTCAGCAATACTTCCCCCTGTTTGGTTCAGACCTTGCCCATCTTTCAAGGAAACAGCTCCAGACCCTGATCCATCCTTGGGATACTTACCTTCTTCATGTGTAAGCAACAAATTTTTCTTAGCAAGGCCCAGTTCGAAATCATCATCCTGTGCATCAATCTCAACTAGAGAGTTAGTTTCATCGAAAAGCACATGCATACTCTCCTCAACACACAAGGTTCGTGTATTAAACACTTTGTAAGCCTTACTGTGTGAGGAGTACCCAAGAAATATCGCCTCATCACTCCTTGGATCAAATTTTCCTAAGACATTCTTCCCATTGTTATGCACAAAACATTTACAACCAAATACTCTCAAATGCATAAGATTTGGTTTTCTACCTTTGAGAAGCTCATAATGAGTTTTGTTTAGAATGGGTCTGATTATGCATCTATTTATAATGTAGCATGATGTGTTCAAAGCTTCGGCCCAAAAGTTTCTAAGAAGACCACTATCAATAAGCATTATTCTAGTCATGTCTTCTAGAGTACGATTTTTTCGCTCTACCACCCCGTTCTGCTGGGGTGTTCTTGAGGCTGAAAAGTTATGATCCACACCATGCACATTACAATAGTTAATAAAGCTTGAATTTTCAAATTCTGTGCCATGATCAGACCTTAGGCAAACCAATGAGTGTCCTACTCTCTTTTCAACCTTTTTAAGAAACGCAAGAAATTTTTCAAATGTTTCATCTTTAGAAGCCAAAAACAAGGTCCATGTGAAACGAGAGTAATCATCCACTATCACAAGCACATACCTCTTTCCACCTCGACTTGAGATCCTCATAGGACCACACAAATCTACATGTAGCATCTCAAGAGGTCGGGTAGTGCTAACACAGGTTTTCCGTTTAAAAGAAGTTTTGACTTGTTTACCCCTGGCACATGCGTCACATACCTTGTCATCATTGAATTTGATGGAAGGTAGGCCGATTACTAGGTCTTTAGTAACAAGTTTATTCAAGAGTGAGAGACTCGCATGACCTAGTCTCTTGTGCCAAAGCATGACATCATTATTTAAAGCACTTAAACAAGTCAAATTGTTTTGGGGAAGTGAGAGAATACTTACTTTATACACATTTTTGTGTCGCTTCCCCCTCAACACAACATCTCCTGTGTTGATATTGACGACCAAGTATTGTTTTAAAGAAAACACTACTAGGTTATCTTTATCACACAGTTGGGACACGCTGAGTAGATTATGTTGTAATCCATCCACCACATATACATTGTCAATTGAATGGGGGAGTGACTCACCTATCTTACCTGTGCCGACAATTGTCCCTGATTTGCCGTTTTGAAATGCCACACTCCCTCCATCAGAGGCTGTAAGTGAGAGAAAGTTTGATTTTTCACCAGTCATATGCCGTAAGCAACCGCTATCCACATACCACAATTGGTTGTTTGCTAAGTTGTTTGCTCGGTTGCTCCCCCTCACTTTAGCCTGCAAAACAAATTAGGGGTTAATTTTGGGAACCCAGATCCACTTGGGTCCCATTCTTTTTGAAGTGCAAATCTCATCTTTTCTAACCCATATTTGTTTTACATGAATCAAGTTCTTTTCCATGGCATACCTTCTTATAGGACAAGTGTACTGATAATGCCCTGTTTTACCACAATGAAAACACACAATATTTTCTGGTAATCCTACATATTTTCTATTAACAGGGTAATCAGTGCGCTTAGTCACAAAGCCTAATCCTCTTTTGCCCTGGTTACAGTGAGTGTTCAGCCAATTCAGTGCCTGTGAGGACCTGTTCCAGCGCTTGTTTGCAGCAAGGTCTGATTCTACTTGTTTTAACTTTTCAAGCAATTTACTGTTCTCAACAAGTAGGGATTCTACCTTCTGTTTCAGTTCAAGAGACTCATTTTCAAGCTTAGTAAGGTCAGAAACAAAGGCTTCTTCTTTCATGCTTAGGGTCTCTTTGGATTTATTGAGGTCTTCATGCAAAACAATATTCTTCATATTAGTTTCAATTTTTTCACTTTTAAGGATTTTGTTTTCATGATCTAATTCTCTAATATCCCTTTTTAACTCAAAACATGCATCCTTTAACATGCAATTTTCAGAATTAATAACATCATACTCATCCATCAAAGTAGCTAATAACTCTTCAAGTTTTGCTTTATTTAGACCACGTACCTTATCCTTAAGTTGAGCTAAGCTATCCAGAGGCTCATCATCTGAGTCAGAATCACTTCTGGCCATAAGAGCTACAGCAGCATCTTTCTCTTCAGTCCCTTCCTCATCCTCGGTAGAATCACCCCAAGCTGCAAGCATTGCCCTTGAGAAGCACTTAGCAGAACTGTTTTCAACCTGTTTCCTGCCCTGTTTCCTGGACTGTTCGGGCTCTTGCTCCTCTTTCAGCAAAGGGCAATTTTTCACAATATGATCAAGCTTACCACATTTGAAACATCCAGTGAACTATTCCCGGTCATTGTTTCTGGGCTTGCTGAGGTTCTTCTTTTTATTGTTCTCTTTGACCTTTTTGAAGAACTTCTTGAATCTTCGGATGATCATGGCCAGTTCTTCTTCATCAAGGTCCGAACCATCCTCTTCCAAAGCCTTTAGAGCAAGGCCTCGGTCTCTCTTGGTCTCCTCTTTCAGTTGAGAGCTTCTTCTAAGCTCATAAGTTTGGAGATTACCAATAAGCTCGTCTAAGGTGATTTTATTCATATCCTTGGCTTCTTGGATGGTCGTGACTTTGGCCTCCCATGACTGTGGCAAAAATCGTAGGATTTTCCTCACCAACTCCTCGGTGGTGAAGGACTTTCCTAATGATTTTAGCTCATTAGTGACATGGGTGAAACGGGTGTACATCTCCATCACCGTTTCTTTATCACCCATCTCAAACAGTTCATATTTTCTCATAAGAAGCTCAATTCTCGATTGTTTTACCTGATTTGTACCTTCGTGAGCTACTTGCAAGGCATCCCAGATTTCTTTGGCTGACTCGCATTCGGAAATGCGAGTATACTCATCAGGACCAAGACCAAAATACAAGAGTTTTTTGGCCTTTGCATTCTTTTCCATCATCTTGAAATCTTCAGAATTGAACTCTTCAGGCTTTTTGTGAACTTTGCTTCCATCTTCGATCACTTTTGTGGGAATGAGTGGTCCACTCTTGATAAGCATCCATAACTCGTAGTCCTCAGCTTGAATGTAGTTTTCCATTCGGTTCTTCCACCAACTATAATGTTGACCATTAAAGTATGGTGGTCGAGTTATGGATTGCTCCCTCAAGCATGCCATGTGGTGTACTCATGTTTAGGATCTCTCAAGATGTTAATCTTTTAGATGAGAACCTGCTCTGATACCACTTGTTAGAATTGAGAGTACACTAACACAAGAGGGGGGTGAATTGTGTTGGCAGATTTTCGCAGTTTCTGGGAACAGGCTTGAACTTGTTTAGGCAGACTGTTTGTAACGTGCACAGAAAGTGTAAAACAGCGAAATAATTGAAAGATGAGAACACAAGATTTTTACGTGGAAACACCTCGAGCCCAACCGAGGCGAAAACCACGACCTACCCCTGTAGGATTTTCATACACTTCCACTAAACGGGCTAAACACGTTACAAAGGTAACCTTCACTGTTACAATTGCAACACACGTAACTGTCTACCCTAGACTAGTTACACACCACGTCCTAGTCTCCTAGACTTGGACACACTCACGTAATTGTCTCCCTAAGACGAATCACACACATCCAACGTCTCCCTAGGCTTGGACACACTCAACTCTCACTTTGATGAAAGAAGAGAATAAAAACACCTTACTTTTGTGCTTCTAACTAAGCGAATGTAAGGTACAATTTTTGATCCTAGTATGCCAAGGAAGATGACTCAGTTTTCACACACACTTTGAAGGTTTTTCTGAAATATGATTCGCAAGTTAAAACTCCTTGAAAAACTGTGTGAAACCCGTGAGAGATAATAAGGGAAAAATCTTCCTTAAATAGTGTGATGCATATGGGTAAAAGAGTAAACCTTAACCCTCTTGAATCCTTGTGCTGCAAGGAGACAAAAGGGAAGAGAACTCTTCTTTCCAAATTATAATAGGAAATCTCCCATACCTTTCCTTATCTTATCCTTCCAAAAATAAGATTTATTTGGTGGATATTCTTCCAAAGATAAAGTCAATCTTTTAACAATATTTTCAAAGCCAAGAATAGCTTATTTTGGGTCTAATGATGACAGAAAATATTTCTCAAATAATTTCAGAATCGTCAGCCCAAAGTTTTAGGAAAAAACTATGAAAAATCGTTTTGCCTTGAAAACGGTCTGAACCCTGATCTCATAACTGATCTGAGATAGTGTTCTTAAAAGTCATTCAAAGTAAATGTTAAAACGAGTTCTTCCAAGTGGCATATTAACAAGAATCGAAGAAAATAAAACCTACGACGGACCAAGACTCTTATTGAATCAACCGGGCAACATCTATAGGATCTTGACTTGCTACTTTAATGCTGTGGTGTTGCTCAGAACTGTTCCCTGAGCTGTTCCTGGAGTCCTTCATGTCTCTGATGCGCTTTGAGTTCTTTGCCATTCAGCTGTTCTGAGAAATTGTTCTTAGGACCTGTAGCTATGATGTTACTCAAAATTGTTTCCTGAGCTGTTTCTGAAGTACTCCATGTCTTTGATGTGCTTTAAGTTCTTTCCCATTCAGCTGTTCTAAGAATCTGTTCTTAAGACCTGTTCTCGACCATGGTTAATCAAGTAATTTCAAAGTTTTCCAAACAGTACTTGGAACCTGTTCGATCAACACACTCAAGTGTATATTCCATTTGTGTTTGTTATCATCAAAACCTTACATTACATAATGATGGGGTCAACAATTTCCCAACAATTTTCTTGGCAATTATTTTCGATAATTCAAGGCAAGTATCAAGCAAAATCTTTGTTAGAAAGAATTAAGAGGTTATCCCTAAAACCGTGGGATATTTTGTTATCCATAATCAAATTCATATCATATTATTTCATCATAATTATTATCAAGAGCAATTTCAGTAACTTTGTTATCCATAATCAAAATCATACAATATTATTCCATTATAATTAGAATATTATTAGCAAGAGCAATTTCGGCAATTGTTTAGTTAAGTTTCAAATATACCTTTCACTCAAAATTAATTTATGGGTTTTGAGGAAGTTAACAATCTCCCACTGTTCGATGAAACGAAATATTTAAGGCTTGATAAACAATTGGCATTTGGTGTGAACATTTACAAAACCATAACCGAGATAAACATTCACTGGGGCTATCATCACCAATAAAGACCAAAATTGGAACATCAAAGTTCAATGCATATTATAGCAAGATAAGGAACAAGGCATCACCATACTGAGGTTAAGTAGGATTCTTTGGCACCTTTAAGAAGACGCAGTACGTTACCTGAGTAGCAATACCAACCAATTTGCAACATTTACCAGTATATCACTTGATCATGCTATGAAAACATCCTCCTCCTTTGACTTTCATCAAAAATTTGGGGGGCTCAAGACTATGTAGGTTCATACATGTGGGATAAAACCAAAGCAAAACAAAAAAACAGTAATAAACCAAGACAAAAGGCAAAGGGAACAAAGATCTAGATGAAGTGGGGATCAGAGGTGGTGAAATGGAAGATGCGATCAGCAGCATGGGTGGCATGGTCCAAAACTAAAGAGGTGAACGTGACAGCAAGTCAGGCACCATGGTGTATCGTACATGTCATACGAATCAATTCACCTAACTTCTTGCAAAGCAACCCCACGTTAGAATCTATCAAGTCCACCTTAGTGCGCAACTCAACATAATCCTCCCTTAGGCTCTTAAGACTATCCCTTAGGGCAAGTAAGGTAGGTTGCTCAAGGAGTGGGACTTGAAAAGTAGTGGCTTCAGCAGAGGTGAGCTCAGAGGCATGTTTCCATCCTCTAGTGGCTGTCTTGTAGAAACGAAGGGATTTAAGGGAATTGGCAGATATCACTGGTACGAACTGGGTGACACAGTCTTCAGAATCAAAAGGAAGTTTGAAGTGCGTGAAGATGCGAGTGAGAAGGTTACCATATGGGAGTGAGGTGGGGTAAATCATGTTGGCGACCTGGTACATGTAACCGACAATGATCAATGCATAATCCACCGAGTATCCATTCATGAGACGATAAATGGATTCAAGAGCCACTTTATTGTAGGCTTCTTTTGAGTGATCTTTTGGATAAAAAATGTGAACAAAGACATAATGTAATAGTCTGGGCTTTGGGAACAGGACATGGTAAGGGGGTGTTCTATTCTATCGCTTGTAAGCTACGGCTTTTTTGGGGCAAGCATAGTGTGTCAGATAGAGGTCCTTACCAACATTTCGGGTCAAGGTTGAGGGGTTGTATTGGTAAATTTGAGGCCGAAGACAGTATTAAGATTGGAGCGATTAATGGTGATGGGCACAAATTTGACAGAACTAACAAGATAAACTCCATTTGCAACCGTTTTGGTTTCCAAGTTGGCACAAAATAATCGAACTAAATGAGGGTACACAATGTCGCCCAAATCAGATAGACCCAGACAATTATCCTTAGCCGATTTCTCAATGAACGCAATTTTTTCAGATCTAAAGAATTGAATGTCTAATTTCTCACAAACAGAGATAGATCAGGTGCAAAGGGAGTTGTACCATTCTCAGCTAGCAGAAGTGGGAAGCCATTCTCCGGGAATGGAGTTTAGGGCACGAAGTGGCACTCAAGGAGGTGGTGGTGCCGATGCCTGACCATGCTCGGGTTGAGAAGAAACAGGGGGTGATGGGTCGGAACTGCGGCTGGACGGCGACTAGTCTGAATGGAAGCTGGAGGTGGAGGTGGTGTTAGATATATGCACGGTGGTTTTAACTCAAGGTGGATAAGCTAGTTTCACCGGTTAAGCAACTAGTCAATTGGACCGCCGTTTGGGCTGAGCTGAGGTCACGCCGTCGTGAGGGTTGTTGGAGGTGGCGGTTTTGGAGGTTCTAGAAGGTCGATTTGAGGCTTTACCTCCTCTAGTAAGAGGCATACTAGCTAAATTTTGAAACAAAAATGGAATTTGAGAGAGTGGTTTTAAGATCCCTAATCAAGATAAAAATTTAAGAGAGGTGGCCGTGAGATGTGGGTTTTAAGGTGGCTTGGTAATGGCGGTGTGGGAAGAGAGAGAGTGTGTGAGAGGAAGGAGATGAGAGCTTTAGTAATGGGGGCTTGTACAGAGAGAGATGGAGAGTGGAGAAGAGGGGTACGAGTGATGGAGGAGAGAGATGGTAGTTGGTGTGAATAAAGAAGGGAATTAAAGAGAATCTAGAAGGTTTAATTAAAGGAGGAGGTCTGTCGGTTCTTGTCAAAATAAAAACTGTTAGGATCTTGTGAAAAGGAAATCAATTTTGAAAAGGGATCAAAATATTTTCAAAAATATTTTTCAAATTCAAGAAGTTAAAAAAAAATCCCACGAGTCCAATTTAGAAGGAAATACATTAGATTACCCTCCATTGGATGAACCGTTGGTATATGGCTCATGTTCAAGGCCTTGAAATAGAAATTCAAGCCCTTGATTTAGTCATGCTGAAAATGTCTGGGTTCTGCTTGCAGTTCAAGGCCTTGAACTGTGGCTTTAAGGCCTTAAAGTTCTGGACAGTGACAGATTACTAATTGATTTTACGGATTTTGCCTACAAAAGCTCAAGAACACAATTAGTACTAAGAGAGGGCTCCCCCTCAATTTATCCATCAATATTAATCATTCTAAGTTCTTGATGAATATGATTGAATTGATCCTCACATAGGGATTTGGTAAAAATATCTACAAGTTGAGAATTTGTCGGAACAAATTCTAAGGATACAATGCCTTTTTCAACGTGATCTCGAATAAAGTGATGACGTACCTCAATATGCTTTGTTCGAGAGTGTATTACTGGATTTTTCGTGATGTTAATGGCACTCATGTTGTCACAACGAATAGGAACATTTTTAAGATTAATTCCTAAGTCGCGTAATTGTTACGTTATCCACAAGAGTTGCAGACAGCATGCTCCAGCGGCAATGTAACTTTGCTTTTGCTGTTGAAAGTTCCACTTAGTTTTTTGGTTCTTAGAAGGTGCCTAAGAAACAAGTTTGAAGGACCCAAGATAAATTGGGCACGTGCCCGATGTGCTTTTTTTTTCTATCTACCTTATAACCTGTAAATCGCGTCAGATATCCAACTATAGAAAAATCGCCTCCTTTACGATACCACAATCCGAAATTTTTTGTACCCCCCTAGGTAATTTAAAAATTCGTTTAACTGGCAGATGAAGATGTGATTCTTTGGGAGATTATTGAAATGGGCAACAGCAAACACTGAACATAATATCGGGATGACTAGCGTTTAATATAATAAGATTACAATCGTGGACCTCCGATATATTTTATCAGTGACAGGCTTACCATCCAGAGTCCTAGGTCAATTTTTGCACTTATAGCGCATTGGAGTATCTTGCATGTTTAGCTTCATGCAATTTTGTCTTCTCTAATAGCTTATTACATACTTACTTTGGCTTAAGAAAATGCCATCATTGAGTTGTTTTTGATTGTAAGCAGGAGAATGTGCGTTCACCACCTATGTTCATCGCGACTTCTTTACCTTATAAGATTTTGAAAATTCCTTGGCATAGAGATCGTTAGTGGCCACCAAATATTACTCATCACACTAGAACTTGTATGATATAAAATCCTCACCCCTTTGTTCTTTATACACAAGTGCTTTTATCAATTTGAACCACTCTAAAATTGGGTTAAGTAGAATTTTGTTCATCGCTCGTTACCAAGCTCTCGGAGCTTGTTTCAAGCCATAAAGATCTTTTTGAAGAATAGATGATTTAGGAGTCCGGTTTTCGAACCCCGAAGGTTGTTCACTAACTTCTTCTTGGCTGAACCATTCACAAAGGACATTTGACATCCATTTGAAAAAGTTATACCCGATCTACGATGGCAAATGCTAAAAGAATGGATGGCTTCTAGACGGCTTATTGGGGCAACAGTGTCAATCCAAGTACTTACCCTCTTCTTGTTATAACCACTTTCGCCATGGCCCTTATTTCCTTACCACATTCCCCACTTATCGTCTAACTTATTTCCGAAAAACCCATTTTTCCCAATTACAGGATTGGTCCTTTGGGGGTCGGGAAGTGAGAACCATACGTGGTTTCTTTCAAATTAACAAGTCTTCCTTACATACCAACAACCCAATTGGATCTTTCTAAGGCCGCTCAATGGTTTGCTTTGGGTTCAATGAGAGACACAAAAGCAGAGAATTCACAAAATTTCCAAGTGACGATCTAGTCCCTTATACTCTATGGATATATTAGTGATAAGTTGTCTGGAGGGTGATATGACTTGAATTTGTACCCTTGCCTTGGTTCCTCATGACCTCTTCATTTGATATCATTAGGTGATGCCTCTTCCTTCAATTGCGACATTATGCTCTCATTTGTGTAGGCATATTATTTTCAGATGTTTGGCTCTTTTAGTGCTCATCATGCTTCTTGGTTCTTACAACATTTCCTCCTCATCATCATATCCTACTCAATTTTAAAACTCTGAGAGAAGAAGAACTTAGCTTAACCTACCCATCATTAGACTAATCAAACACAACGTGAATACTTTTCTTTAAACTATTTTTGTAGCTTCTTGTAAACCACTATAGGCCTTTGCTATTTCATGGAATCCCAACTAGAATACCTTCATCCTTCTATGCATCAAACTCACTAACCTTTCTTTCCATTGTTTGTGATGAAGTCATTTACTCCGAAGACGTGAAAATAGGAATGTTTGTTTTCAACCTTGAAAAGTTCATAGGGAGTCTATTTTTCAGAATAGTGCGCATGGGCAACGATTTAACACTAGTTGGGCATTGTTGGCCCTTCCACCCAAAATGATGTTGGCAAGCTTCTTTTCACAAAGCAATAGTTTCTAGCCAGTCCTCTAACATGCGGTTTTTTTCTTTCAACCAACGCCATTTTGTTGAGGGAGGTGTTCTAGGCCTTGAAAAATTGTGTGAAATGCCCAAGGTTATTGCAAAATGTATAAATCTTTTTAATCAAATTCCCTACCTGAGCACTACGAATCGAGATAATAGGTTAGGTTCTTGTATTTTGTAATTGTTTACAAAGTTTTTGACAACTCAAAAAATGCTTCATTTTTCTCTTTTAAAACAAGAAACCAAGTAAAGCGGGAATAGTCATACGCACAATCACGAATATATAAAACTACCTCGAAGACTACAACAGGTATTGGACCACATCAATTATATAAAGCAAATTCCAATGGAGAGATTGTACTAATGCTTTTTTTTGGGCTTAACAGGAACTATTACCTTGCTTTCCTTTTACACAGCCTCACAATCATTTGTTTTAACTTATATGAGGGGAAGCCACGTACTAGTCTAGCTTTGATAGCTTTTCTATAGTGTTGCATGCTAGCATGACCCTAGTGTACACATGCCACAACCAAGTTCTCAAGAGAGGGCTATAAAGCAATGATAAATTTATTTGGAGAGATGCCGTTCAAATTAATGGCATAGACGTTATCCATTCTTGGCCATATAGATAGTCTTGTTGGTTATACGCATTTTGTACAACACATGAGAAGAGTCCGAAGAATAACTTCGTACCCTTTGTCCATAGTTGTGTATATGCTTAAGAAGTTAAATTTGAATTCCTTCACAATGATACTACATTGTCTAAGCAGTTAAAGAATTCCTGCCGATTCTTACCATTCCTCAATCTTACCACTCTATTGTCCGCTGAGGTGACATTCCGTGTTTCTTTCTCTTGAGTTCTTGTAAAGAGAGATTCGCTTCCCATCATATGCCTTGAGCATCCGCTAGCGAGATGCCAAGTTTCGTCGCACGTGGGCTTTCCAAGCATGCTTACAACACAAAAGATCAACCCTTGCTAAGCCTGACATCGAATTTGTGTCCAAGATAGGTTGACCATGCTTTGTTGTTGGCTTTTTAAGAAGGACAGAATAATGATATGACCCTTCCTTAAGCAATAATTGGCATGTGGTGTAGATTCCTTTTTGGATGTCTCATTAACCAAGAAGTTTTTGTAAGTTTTCTTATTTATTGGAAAGGATTATATCTACCAACCTTCTTTGTGAAGGAGCCTCCTTTGAGTAGCCGAGTAATTGTCCACGTTGTCTTGTCCTTTGGTAACATTTCAAAATCACTTTTTCGAGATCGTTAAGTTTGGGTTGAAATTTTTCCTTTTCCTTTCAGAATTTCAATCATTGTGAGAAGACTTTTATTAGAATTTTTGTAAAGACTTCGTTTTTAACAGACAATTGCACGAATTATTTTCTTCAAGGCCTTGATTTGGACAAATACTATACTCTGCTCACATTGAAATGCATTTGATTAAGGCTTGAAGCTGATTCACCTTTAAATATTCAAGGAATTCAGAATAATCGAACCTCATTCGAGCTTCCATTACTCGATTTCTTCTCTTGGATTTACCATGAATTCATCATGAAGCAAAGATTTGTCGCTTGTTCCTCTTTCATTCTCAACTTCCCTTGAATCGCTATCATCGTCTCCATGCATCTATCTCATCGCTCTATTAAATTCTTGCCTTACCTTTTCCCTTCGTTTTTCCTGCTTTCTTTGCAGATTGGATAGTCCTTTGCAATATGCCCTGTTAAACCCAATAAAGCGAGGCCATATTCGATTCAATTTATTGGATTAGAATTCTATGTACCTTTTTGAAAATTTTCTCATTCTCCTTTAAATGAAGATCCCCTTTTTATAAATTTTTTGGGGTCAAATCTTTTTGACTTAAGCATTTTCTTCATCCCTCTAGCAATCATCGCCATAGAGTCCAATCTTCTCTGCTTGACTTATCTTCAAGGACAGGAGGTCTTCATTGTTTGCTGTTTTGAATGCTACTCCTTTCTTTGTTTGAACTATTTCTTCTCTTCTTTAAGATGAATTTCATGGTCTAAGCTTGCAAGGAGATCATCCAGAGCCCAAGGTCCATGAATTTTGTGCTCTTTTCAATTGCGGTGACCTTAGGACACCATTTGTTCTTAGGAATACCCGAAGAATTTTCCTGACCACTCCTCATTTGGTATAGGACTTTTGCCGAGGACTGTTAAAGTTATTGGGTTATATCGGTGAAGCATTAACATTTCTTTGATGGACTCGTCCTGTTGTCATTTGGAATAACTCGTATTGATGACGAGCATGTTGATCTTCGTTTCTTTCACTTGACTCATTTCTAATACATAGTCACACCTAGTTTGTCCAAATCTGCTTAGCTGTTTTACCAAGAACAAATGCGGTTATATTCATTGCTCAAGACCACACTATAAAATGTTCATATCGCTTTAAAGTTCTTAGAGAGTTTGCAAAGGTCCTCCTATGTATAATGTTCCCTCAGTCCCTTTCAGCTAACTTTTTCTCATCAACGATTGGTCACTGGAACGTAATGGTCCTTGTTACATGTTTTCCACCATTCGTACGTCTTCAGTTTTGATTAAGGATTTTGCATCAATTTTTTCTCCAATAAAGAAAAATTAGTGCCTCTAAATAGAAAGGTGGTCTAGTGGTGAGAGCGACCTTGATCATAATTAGCCTTCTTCGGTGGTAGCGCTGTACAGTTCCCACTTGATGTAAGTCAAGTAAGTGGTCTAGCTCTGATACCAATTGAGAATCAACGCTATTAAAGATCGCCCTAGAGCAGGGTAATAGGATCACGATTAAGGTTGCAAACAATCGAAAATAATGTGTAAAATAAACTGGACCAAACACAATCGATTGTTAACAACGTTTCGCCTCAAAAGGCTTAATCCCTGCCTATAGTTCCCTAACTCTAGGATAAACCGATTATATAAGAGGGATACTTTACACTCTAGAGTACAACCCCACTCTAAGTTCCAAGTCACAGTGAACCCTCAACTAGGCTTGGTAAGTTGACCCTTCAACTCTATAATCTCACTACTTACAACTTGAACATGCAGCTCAAATGTAAAAGGAAGCAAATTTTAAAACACAATGTATGCCCAATGTATTGCTTTGAGTGAGTAGTATGCCAATATTGCGTGCAATTTTGACGTCCTCAACTCTGATTTTCAGCTTTGTACTTATAAGGGGAAAACTTGAGGAATTTGTGAAACTAGCAGTATAACACAATGTGGGATTCTGCTTGAGTTTAGCGCTTTCGACTGCATTTTCAGTGCCCTTGAAATTCGTTATCAACTCAGCAACCAACATCTATGAGGCTATTTTGCTTGTTTTGATATTCCTTCAACTGCTTCTCTTTCCAATTTTAGCTGCTTAATATTCTATTCTTCATGCTACTGATTTTCTCAATGGCTACTTCCCATCTTTTTGCTAATGGAGATTTTCTTGGCAATTTTTTCGACATTCAAGCAAGTATCAAGCAAAATCTTTGTTAGAGAGAATTAAGTGGTCATCCCTAAAGTCGTGGGATAATTTGTTATCCATACTTCAGATTCATAAAAAATTTCAATTGGTTATATTTCATCATAGTTATTATCAGAGCAAATTTCAGCCTTTTTGTTAGCCTATCAAAATCTAGAATATTATCCATCACATCAGATATGTAATTAGTAGAGCAATTTCAACAATTGGTTTAGTCAAGTTTCCAAAACGTCTTCACTCAATTAATTTATGGTTTGAGGGAGTTAACAATAAATAAAGCGTTGAACCTTGAGCGTCCTAGCTATCCAAAAACCTGAAAAGTGTCGTTCCAATATGCACAATCCCTCCCTCTCTTAGTTCAACGCAGGATGCACTAGGTTTCCTTCTTGGTTTTAATGTTTTTTTGGTGCCCCCTACTGATAGCTTCAATAAGACGGGGACGAACGACATATACTTAGTTCCGGTCAAGCAATAACATTGCGAGTCTTTAAAAAAAAAAAATTAGCCTCCCAATTTTTGGAGGATTTATCTTAACCCTTCCTCGTCCAAAAATAAGCTAAAATTACAACCCTTGTGCGATATCTATTAGAACGTATCGAACACATTGATCTTTACCTCCTAGGATCAAAGCCCTTTTGGTGATTTTTTCTTTTTAAACAGCAACGGCACAAGTACTCAGAAGCTTGTTTTATACGAATAATTTAGGAAAATTAGGGTCATGGACTAACATTGAAACGACAATTTTAGCTTGAATTGAGGGGCACATGAGATGTCCGTAGCATTTGTCTTCACTGGCACGTAAAGACAAATTTTCTACCTCAAATCATACAACCAAAGGACTCGTGAGCAATCGAATCGCTAAGGACACACCGCGGTTGTTTGATAACAACATACAGGTCGAACAACAATGATGATCTTTGAACAATCACCCTGAGCTAGTGTTCAGGATGAGTCTTTTTGTTTTCCTATATGTGTCTGAACCTGTAGCGAAGGGTTTGATTTATAGATGAAAGATGACTATAAAAGTGCACAAGACCAGGTAGGCTGATTTGTGGAGAAAAATCAGCAACAATAATGCAATGATTATAGTACTAAGATGGAAAAGAGATATCATAATGGTTACTTGCCAAAATATGTTAACTGATGTTACCCAAAACTCCGTTAATGAAGGCATGCTCCCGCTTGAACGCCCGAAAGTACCATGAGGTTGTTGCACAACGCATTCATGGCCCCAAGTTGCTTCATACTTTCTTTTGTGCTCCCAAGAGCACATGCTCTCATTACCCATATGTGTGTATTTTTCGAACATGTGTGTTGTTTACCATATTATTTTTTAATAATATATTTGCTGATATGCTTTTAAAGGTGTGTACTCCTAAAAATACCGAAATTACACATTGAGTTGCTTTCGAAACCTTCCATTCCGGACAGGCTTGAAAAACAAGCTGTATACACAAAACATGAGAGATCTTTATAAAAGTCCGATTTGGGACACCAAACAATTAACCAAATTAAAAATGATTTTCTCTTTATCTTTGAAGCAACTGCAACAAAGACGACCCTAATTTGCCTCTTTTTTTTTTTTTGAAAACGGAATTCAGTACAACCCTAACGCATAAAAACGGAACAGCCTGAAGTTTCACCCCAAAAACAGAAGTACTCTCTAATTATCAACCTGCAAACAACATATTACTGAGAAAAGATATTAAGATACTGCTGTAGGTTACTTGAAATTACCAAAATGAGTACCGTAATTAATAACCCAATGAAGTAACGAATCACATCGTTACATTTAAAGATGATATAAGCTCAGTACGTAACATGCAAACACTTGGCCCTTTCATCAGTAACCATGCAGCGATTAGATTCATAAGCCCAGCAACCACCACATGCAATTCCTCAGGCCACCCACGACTATTCAGGAGAAAAGGAAAAAAACAGCAAAATGTTCAAGAAAACCAAGCTAAACTAAAAATTTAAACTAATGATTGAATGACATCGAATAAATGTTATATTTAGCATCACTTTTCAATGAATACACTTTAAATTTGAAGCTAGATGTTGTAACAGTCTCGGCTTATACCTCGTGCAATGATCAATATCGAGCAGTTGAGATTTGGACTGTGACTAATATTATGTTAAAAAACCAACTCAACTATGATCTTAAGAGCTTAAATTGATTTATAGGAGGCACAAAAAATAGATTTTTACCCACAAAAAGAAAGACCAAAACACCTGATGGTGACATTCTCAACTTCTCCCGTCAATGATGACCACAAATGAGCCCATATATATGATCTATATTATAAGATAATTATATATATAATATTATATATATATATATATATATATATATATATATATATACATATATATATATATATTATATATATATTCTATTATATATATAGTATGTGTGTGTGTATGTGTATATACATATATATACATATACATTATAACAACATATATATATTCTATATATATATATATATATATCTATAGATAATATATATATATATATATATAGTATATCATATATCTATATAATATGTGTGTGTATATATATATGATCTATATATATATATCTTATATATATATATATATATATATATATATATACAATACTATACATAGATAGATAGATATAATATTATACAACCACACAACCACACGCACATATATATATATATA
>JAKOGI010001173.1:270000-285000 GCA_029747015.1 Carnegiea gigantea
TTGCCTATTATACACCATGATTGAGGCCCCTAAAAATTGTTCTTGTTCATTGTATTAAAGGCATGAGGTCTTTCTGTTTCAGTTTCTAAGCCTTTAATTTCTCTGTTTGGTATGACGTTGAATTAAAAGTATGGGATCGTTCTGTTCAGTTTATTGTTCATTCTTCTGCAGGATTTTATCATTCCTTTTAGCCCTTTGTTTTGTTACTTATATTTGAGGTTTGTTGATAATGTAATTGGACAATTTGTTTGATTAGGCCATCTTTTGCCTATAAATGCCATATTTCTATAGGATTTTATGATTTGGGAGTCATTTTAGGGGATTAATGTGCTTAATTATGCGATTTATGCCCTTATTTCTACTATTACGCTTGGTTGCGCTTGTTTCAAGAGTTCTTATAGAATTTAACTTTGTGAGCCAAGCTATGTGAGCAAAATGAAGGTTTTGAGGTCTTGTGGATCATATAAGATAGCAAAAGAGGCCCAAAGATATCCAACACGGATCAACCGTGGCCAATACCACGGTCCAAGGAGATCCAAGTGAAGCAGCTGAGCAAAGGAGGAGAACCAGCGTGGCCAGTGGGTCTATCCTTGGTGGTGCCCACGGCCCATAGTGGACCTCTTTCTGCCAAGCTTTCTTGTTTTCTTCACGGTTGTTCGACTTCTAGGCGGTTTTTACGTTTTGGCTGCAGAACATTCGCAATAAAAGGCATATTTTCAGCCTCGTTTCATCTTCCAATCATTCCATTTTTTCCTCTCTTCAATTTCATCAATTAGTTAGGATTTAGATTAGAGAGAGTTGAGAGCAAGTTGAAGGTGAAGATTTGTAAGGATTCCAAGTCGCGTTTGCATCTAATGCATCGGTTGAGCAACTACTCTCCATTCTCTTCTATTTTCTCTTTAGATTTTTATGCTTTCATATTATTATTGATTTTTGTGCTAAGTTTTGGATTGTTAATCTTGGAATTGAATTGAATTCTTGTGAATGAATCAATCCTTGTTTTGGTATAAAAGTTCTTCAAATTTGTTGGGTTTATTCTATTGAATTTTAGACGTTGATTTGCTAGTAGGAAACTTGATCAATTTCATACTTGTTTTAGATGTTTGGAGAAGAACTATAAGGTGATAATAGATGTTGGAAAACTAAGATTTCACTTAAGTGTATGGGATCTTGAGAAAGACTCATTGTTCAAGAAATCTTTAAATTTGATAATTGTATTCTTAATTTTCTTAGATTAATTAAAAACCCTTGGAAAATGGTCATTGATTAAATTTAAGAATTTCATTCCACCTTGAAAGAGGGGTTTGATAATTCGATTCTCAGTTTTGGAATTACCCGTCTAAAGAAGCAGCGCTTAATTAATTCTTGAGTTGAAAAATTGATTGATTAGATTAAATTCCTTGATTGTTTATCTATCAGGTTACATAAGAAGTATAGTTCAATTTCATTCACAAATTTAGATTCGGTTAGCTTGTCTTGAGGGAATATAATCCGATAGGTTAGCCTAATCTCTGTGGGATCGACCTTCATTTGCTACAACGCTACCATGCGCTTGCCTCCCTATCAAGTTTTTGGCGCCTTTGTTGGGGAGTAGTGCCGAATATTAGGTTTTTCTCGATAGATTTAACTAAGTATTTTGTTTTTTTTTTGAAAAAAAATTGAAAACTAAAAAAATAAAAAAATTGACAACAAAATATTGACAATTTTTCATTTTCTTCAATTCGAGCATGAATTATTTTAGAGGTATTTTAAAAGATTAAATGTCTTTCTTACTCAATGTGGTTACTGTGTGCGTAAATGGAAAATTTTGGACATTACTAATGAGGATGTAAATAATGAAACCCGAACTCTTCTAGAGTATTGGGGTTTTCTTGTTAAAAGCATTGATGAGGCATGGTATTTGCTTAAGTGTACTTCTTGGGATTCATTTGAATTTGAGAATGCTAGTCGTGTTTCTAGATATTCATGCTTTGATCCTTTGCCATATCTTATTATGCCCCTTTTTAGTGTGATTTGTCTAATTCTTCTGACCATGATATTAATTCGTGTCCTTGTTATGCATATTATGCTCAACCTGACTTTGCATCACTCGTGGACAATACTGATGTTGTCTAGACTTTACCTGATTCATCCTTTCCTTTAGTCCAATGCACGGGGCTCGAGGAGAGTGAGCTATTTAGGGTAGTAGCTAGGTTTAATGTTGTTAATACATGTTTTGAGTCAGAAGATACTTTAGATGAGGTGCATGATCTAGACAAGACTCCTTTGGAGGGGTCACGTGATGTGTTTGTGTATGAGGAGTCTCCTAGCATTGGTTTTGATAATATTATTCTCCCAAATCCTCTTGATCATTCACATCCTTCCCCTCTTTGTTCATTCCCTTCTCTTTCCCCCGAGTTTTACATTGTTGAGCCCATAGGTAATTTATTATTTGTGATGCTAATATTAATTTGGGCTACGAGGATAATATGTTGTGTATGCTTGGTGGGAATATTGATAATTTTATGTCCCTAGGTTACTTTAGTGGGTATAACGCATCCCTTGACCCATATTGCATGTACCTAGTGGATGCACATAGAAAAATAATGTGGAATACTTTCTTTAGTTTCTATTTTAATTTTTCCATGGCGTTTGGTTTATTAAAGAGAGCACTAACTTTCTTTGTTATGTTCATCTTCATGCTCTCCTATAGCCAAGCTTATGAGCCCTATGCTACGGTGTTTGATAAGCTTTTGCAAGCCTTTACTACGTCTGATTTGGTGGGCCTTGTCTTGAAGTTGTAATGGAATGGATGATGCTCCATTTAACCTGGTTGCAAGGAGGCCCTAGCTTAGGTGTACCCAGCACCTAACCTGGTGAGATCCTTGTATTTTGGTTTACCTTCCCTTCTCCTGCTTTCTTTCCATTGAATAATGATGCTTTATCTAAGTATGGGGGAAAGGTAGTTTCTTGTTTTCAATTTTGGTTTTTAGTTTACATACATGTTAGAGCATATAGTTTTAGGTTTCTTTTTGTTTGCATTAGCATGTTGAATTTAGTTACATTTTAGATTTTCATATAGGATTGTATGCAAAGTGTGGATAGGTTTGAGATGAACTCACAGGATGATTCTAAAGACATGATAATCTTCATGAGCTTGAGTAACTTTTGATGTGTAATCCTTTTTGGTGCTAAAAGTTTTGAAGGTTTTGTAAATAGTTCTTATTTTGATCCTTGTATTGATTGAAAACTGTGTTATCCCTTGGAGTCTTTAGCACTAATGTTGGTACATGATAGTCAATTTATGAGCTAGTTGAGACTTGGTAGATATCACATGAGACTTTGAGCCTTATTTAGACCAATCATCATATTTTGTCTCATGTTCTTTTGTATGTGTGGTACTTCCATGTGCATAGTTGATGATATGATAGAGGCATTCTTTGTTGTTGATCATTTTAGCCACATAGCCAAATAACCTACACCCTTGTATTACGTATTTTTCCCCTTTGCTAGCCCCTTTGAGCTTATATTTTGGTTCCCTTTCCCTTCTCCTCCTTTCTTCCCGTTGAATAATGATGCGTTATCTAAGCATGGGGGAAGGGTAGTTTTATGTTTTAAATTTTGGTTTTTAATTTACATACATGTTCGAGCATATAGTTTTAGGTTTCTCTTTGTTTGCATTAGCATGTTGCACTCAGTTACATTTTAGATTTTTATATAAGATTACATAGAGAGATGGTGTGGATTGGTTCGAGATGACCTCCCAGGATGATTCTTGTAATAGCTCGACCCTAAATCATGTTTATTTATTTAATTAAGTCATGTTATTAATTTTCTACATTTATTTATCTCATTTAATCATCCCGATTGGGAGAATTCATTTGGGGCTCCACTTTACAATTCGAGTTTCATTTACTGAAAATAATTTTTCGGAGAAATTGATATTAGGCCTCGATAATTATGATTTAAAAGATTAAATTATTTTTCATGATATCACATTTAATTTCGAGTTTCGAAAAAGCAAATTTAATTAATCGCACCCGATTTGGCATTTTTTTTCCAACCCGAGTTCATTTAAGGCCAATTTCAACCCAACAAGTTTCTAATCCATTTGTTTAGCTAATCACCATCATTTGGACCTAATTTTAATTAGCAAAAGATATTTGTTTGAGGGATAATCTCAGCCAAGCGTTCTTTAAGGGTTTTCATCCAAGTATTCTTTAAGGGTTTTACAAAAGATAATCACAAGGCTTTCTTCTTCTTCTTCTTCTTCTCCCCCACCCCATGGCTGCCCCCCACTGTTCTGGCCAGCCACCTTCTGCCGCCAACCAGGTATCCACCAACCACCAGTCCTGCTGCCCAACACCACAGCCACCACCCTCTTAACATCCACCACCTCTTCCATCTCCCCTTTAAGCTCAAAGCAAGGTAAAAACTCTAGCCTAATCTTGTTTAGTTTTAGATTTATGATGAATTTATTCATGGATCATGTTTCATTAATACAATTAAGTGCTAGTTTGATATTTTATCTTGCTTAGTTCAGATTGGATTGAATAAGCTATGCGTAAACATGAATCAACGCATGATCATGTAAGCTTTGTGTTCAAGGTTGATGAACTTTGAGGGTTGGTTTAATTTTGGTAATCTTTAGTATCATAAATGATTATGGTAATGTTGGTGTGGATTTAGATGAGTTCAAGAGTGATTTTAGTGGGGGTTCATGTCACAAAAAGATTACAATATGGGCTATTATGCTGTAAACAGACCCCAAAATAGGGGTGAGTTTGCGAATAAACTGGTAACAATTGGCGCATCCCAAATTCATGATTTTTGGTTTAGTCAAATCTTGATGCGTTAGCTTTCAATAGGCTCTAGAATTACTCAATTTCGAGTTATGTGGACAAAGTTATGGCCAATTTACTAAAGACTGCGCAGAATACATCGAAACTGGGAGCATTTGTGAACAGGGGACTTTACGGAAAAACTAGTGTTGATTGGGTTATTGAAAAATTGTAATTTTTGGTGTGTGGATAGATAAATGAGTTATTTTTCAAATGCACTTTGAATTGCCTTAATCTGAGTTCTGTGGAAAACGTTATGGTCGTTTTGCTACGACTGCGCAGATTGAACTAAAATTGTACACGCCTATGTTCTATCCTAATTTTAGGGACTCTACTATGTGAATCATGCTTTGTGTCCTAAATAAAATTTTTAGTGGACATTATGAGCTTTTCATATTGGGGTTTTACATCTTATTTGGAGGTTGGGAGTGAATGATATGAATTTTCTAATGCAAACTATCAAATGGTAACATGAATGAATATAGAAATCGTGACATTTGAAAATATTTTCAGAGGTTTCTATATAATTATGGGTATTGCAAGGAAATTACAAAGTGCAGTGAGTTCAACAAGTTTGATTATGTATAGAAGCTTACTTGGGTTTGAAAACCAAGTTAAATGAGCATGAAAATGAAATTTGAGAAGTGGGCATAGTAACTGAGGTTATTTGAGCTTTTATGAACCTCACAACACCCCTCATGGCATTGAACCTTCTATTATCCATTTCAGAGGCATTAACCATTCTATTATCCATTTCAGAAACATCAGAAAACTCATGTTTCATTTATTTCAATTGAAATCTTTTCATTATTAGCTCAATCATTCCAATGTGTTCTATTTTGTTTCAATTTGTTGTATTTCAAGTTCAATAACTCTAGCTGATTTATTTTTCAGATCATCTTGGTTTAACTTGCCTTATATTGAATTATAGGAATTGTAGAATCTTTTTTAATTAATCAATTTCCATTAAAGTTATAAATTATGTCAGTGAATATGGTTTACTAACTACGTTTATCTATAATGACATCTCCTAAACAGAAATGGGGCCTTGTCTATCATTTTCCTCTGTGCATACGTATTATCGAGTGAAATATCATTTTAAAGACTTCAGGTACGTCCATTGCCTGTGTCTTTAGAAATCACAGTTTATTTATCAACGTTATCATATTTTGGTAAGTACATCAATGAATCAGTTTATACAGTGATTTATCGGTTAATTAGTGACCCCGTTAGTTATCACCTTTAGGGCATTCGCCCTTTAGTTACCCGTGCGACTTCAGGCCAGGTCCCCGATCAGCTTGGCAGGTGTATACCTATCCATAGATCGTAACAGTATCAAGCGGTTCACTATCAAATAATAATTGGCAATGCAGTTTTATATTCATCTCATTCCCTGTTTGACCTTAAATGAATTGCAAAACGGGCCCAATCAGTGTTTCAATGATCATTTAACAATTCAGGAATGCATGTACTAAGCTTCGACTCAAAGTTCGAAATGTTTTTCATGTTTTGTTTTAGGCAAATGCTCAGAGAATTACCCTCATGCTAGCAAAGCAACGGAAGAGAATACGTTAAGCAAGGAAATCTATACGAATCAGCGGTGATACAGTATATGCATACTTTAAAGCTGTATTTTGAATTCTTCGGTGTATGGGGATGTAGATTACATGGTGAATTATGTTACTATGGTGAATTATGTTACTATGATTTATAAACCTTACATTGGTTAACACTTGATTGTGAATAGATGATCATGTGTAAATGTGTATGGTTGAGATTATGCTTAACCATGTTGTTCCAGGACAAATACTTCAAGCCTTGTGCTTTGGGACGGCGGTAACGCCCGTATCATTGGATTTATCAAATTACAATTGAGAGATTTATTAAGAAGAATATAAACAGTGAAATATGTTTAATTTGGGGCGTTACAGATTTGGTATCAGAGTCAGGTTGGAATTTTCTTTATGGGATATAGAGTATGAAGTTAAGATACTGAGAAAATTGGTTAGTGAGAATTATTATGATATCATTGGAGATTTGTGACAATAGTAATGTCTGCTTATCTCTCACGTATTCTACTCGTATATTTTTCTTTGGCAGATGGATCCATACAATATGTATATAATTTGATCTCAAGCATCAGATTTAAGGGTGATTTTGTACAATAAGTTAAAGGTGCTCCAATGCATTTAGGTATGTATGGCCATGTGAGCCACCCATCTGAATGGTATGTCGTTCTTTAGCTGGAATTGTTTATTTTTGGGATGTAAACCCTTGTACTCCGGGCGTGTGGCCCGTAGAGTTTTGATCTCCGGTGTGTAGGCATTGAGCTTAATTTGATATCCTTTTATAATTCTATTCAATGCAGGGGATGTGATGTAAGGCTTTAAGCCTAAAAAATGGCCAGTTTGCAGGCGAAACTCTGTCCATTTCACCCCAGAAATTTAAGAATCACTAATACTCCTAGCCCTAGGGTTGGAGGTTGTTATAGATGTATCCTATGAAAGGCTCTTGAATCATTTTGAGGTTAAATGCATAGGGAAAATCAAGTATGGACAGAATATACAAGTTCAATCAACTTGATAGTTTTGATCACTGCACAAGGACCAACTTTGAGGTAACCTTTGACCACGATCAACATGATTTTCGCAAGGGTTTTCCATCCTGACTTTAAGGTTAGGGAGATATCATTCATATGAAACAAGTTTCAAGTGGATTAGAGGCCATTTGGTTATTCAAAACTGTTAGACAAGTCAAAGTCTGCAAATTGGGCAAAATTCTCATACATAAGGTCTGGGTTTAGCCCACTTATAGCCTATGCATTCCATCAGGTAGGGATGTTTTAGTTAGTTTATGTCAAAGTACAAAAAGTAAGCATTCCAATGACCCATATTGCAGCACATTTGGAGACCAGTGGTCAATGAAATTCAACCTAAAAGTCTGATGGTACAGACTATTCAAGTCAGTGGGTACCTACAACTTTGAGCTTATGCTTCCTCATCATATGGGTGTCATTTTGTGCATTTCTTGGATCCAAGTGGTAACTACTTTAATATGCTTCTATGATTGCCGATATATTTTCTTCTGTAACCCAATAATTCCATCTAAGTGAGCTATATGGGGGTTCTTGATGTAGTATCCCCTGAATTGTAGGATTTTGGAGAGGCTTATTCTGTTATATATATTCAAGACTTGCTTAAATTGCCCAAACTCTTGCAAGCAGTCCATTGACTCCACCTCCATCTGTGAAGTAGGCATTACTCTTGAAAGTATTTCACTGCATTTTCTGATGACATTGGATTATCAAACATCAACTGTCTGGATATTCCTCACTTTGAGCAGGGGCTTCATCTTTTTGTCTTCATGGCATCTCCCCATCCAGTTGCATCAACATTCACTCTTATGTCATATCTTCATTAGTTCTGATCACTTTTTCCTGTTTTTAATAGCCTAATTACCGCTATAGCTTGATTATGATTAGGTTGCACCCACGTCAATAGATGATAATTTTGTAGCACGCCTGAACACAAGGTAGATCTTAACTACACTTTGTATAGGGGTTGATGGTTGTTTAACTTATGGAATCCATTGCTAAGGGAAATGCAATGTGTCTACCTTATTGACTGATTCAATCTAAGTTCCCTATGGAAGACCACTTGCATAAAGTTTAAGTTTGACAATCAAAATCTTTGCCTTACATTTGGATTGCATCAGTGAGAAATTTTGATGGGTTGCTACCCATTGGAAAAATATCTTCAACTAATTCATACTAAAGAACTCTAGAGTGAAAGTATGACCCAGTGAAACCTTAAGAATGGATTTGAGGAGTGGAGAAAGTTTTCACTGTAACAGAGGTTCCAGGGGATAAAAGGGTGAACATTAGAACATTTTATCTAACTAGTGAAATCGATATTTGGTGAAACATTGTTAAGAACAGACTCTTAGGTTTTAGTTTCACTTGGAGCAGATTTGTGAAAGAATTAACAACAGCACACCTAAGTGCCGAGTAAGAGCTAACAAGTGTATGTGGTACGGTAGCCCAGAGCACCTCATTGTTGCCTGCTCCTGAAGACTGAAGGCTGTAGACAAGGGCTCCCACCTCCAAGGCCCGCAGCTGTAGGAAGGTCGTATGTGTTGAGCAAGAAGGATACTGCCACCTCTGGTGCGGTAGTTACTAGAACTCTCCTTTAAGTTTGAAACCGTTTTGTGTATTGATTACTTCAGTTGCCACTCATTCATTAATATTCACACGATCTATCATGTAAGTGAATCTTGAGAATAAGGAGGCATAAACCAATTATGGACTCAAGTTATCTAATGACTCTAGAATTGAATGTTCTACACCTTATAAATTTGTTTCAATTACTATTGGTGGGATAGTTTTTCCTGGAGTTCTGATTTTATTTGACTTATCAAACTTTGATATCATTTTGGAAATGAGCTGGTTGTGTACTTATGGGGTCAAGATAGATTGTGATTACCCTAAGGTTATTTCAAGAGATGAACAAGGGAGAGAAATATGTTTCATGGGCAAAGAAAGGAAAAATCTTGTCCTTTAAATTCTGTTATGAAAACCAATGAGCTCTCATGTCAAGGATATATTATGTATTGGTGTTATGCTAGTAACATTCAATCGAAGGAAGAAAAAGTAGAAGATATCCTTATAGCTTGTGAATTTAAAGATGTTTTCCTGAAAAGTTCCCGGAACTGCTCTGCAAAGAGAAATTGATGTTGAGATTGAATTAATTCCTAGTGCCTAATTTATCTCAAAAATCTCATATCTTATGGCCCCAATTTTGCTTAAAAAGCTGAAGTTTCAGTTAGAGGAGTTATCACAGAAGAGATTTATCAAACTATCCAAGTGTGTCATCATAGGATGCCTAGTTCTATTTGTAAAGAGGAAGAATGGAACCTGGAGGTTATGTATTGATTACAGAGAGCTGAACAAGATCGCCATCAAAAACACATACCCATCGCTCCAGGTAGATGACTTATTTGATCAACTGCAGAGAGCAGGAGTCTTTTCTAAGATCGATTTGAGGTCAGGGTACCATCAACTTAAGATTATACCTAAAGACATTCCCAAAACCACACTAAAGACCATGTTTGGGTCACTATGAATTCATTGTGATGCCTTTTGGCCTAATCAATGGCCCTGCGGCCTTTATAGATCTTATGAATAGACTTTCATACCCTATTTAGACAAGTTTGCGGTGGTGTTTATAAAAGATATCTTGAAATACTCCAAGGACAGAGATGAGCATCCTATTCATTTGTGGATAGTGTTGCAAACCTTGAGGGAACATCAATTACATAGCAAATACAAGGAGCATGAGTACTGGTTAGAAGCAATGGTATTTTTGGAACATATGGTTCCAAAGGATGAGAGTTCCAAAGGATGAGATTAAGGTCAATTTGTAAAAGGAGAAAGCAGTTACAAAGTGCCAAAGATCCACCAATGCCCTGAGACTAGACACAGTTTGAGTTTAGTAGGGAATTATCGAGTTCAGAAAGGATTTATCAAATATTATCTTCCCTGACCAATTTGTTGAAGCAGGCTACAAAGTTAGCAAGAAGATATAGTGGTACCTTATCCCTCCCAACAGTTCAAGTCTTATGGGTGGTACCTTACCCATGATCCAGGTGCACTGAGAATTTGAAAACATTACTTGTAAGGTGTACCTTGTGCAATCTATACTAACCATCAAAGTCTGAAGTATATCTTCACTTAGAAGAAGCTCAATTTGCATGAAACATCAGTTGTGGCAGATCTAATGTCAACCAAGAAAGGAAAATGTTGGGCAGATGCTCTGAACAAGAAGGCATAATATACCTTGAACACTGTAGTGAATACTCAACTGAATCTCTTGAGAGAGCTTGAGGACTCTAACATTCAATTAGCGTCGCACAGGAAGGCGAATGTTTAATTACTGGCACTTATTTTACAGCCCTCCCTAATGGAGGAAATTAGAGTGAATCATGATAGCGATCCTGAGCTCCAAAGAATGAAGCAAAATCTTGAGAAAGAGATTCAATTTCAATAGACTTTGTCATGGGATTCTCTAAGATATAGTGTCTGATAGAAATCAGAGGTTTCAAGCCTATTTTCGCGAACACTTCATAGAGCCTTTGGAACTGTATTGAACTTTAGTAGTTCTTATCATCTTGAAATGGATGGGCAAGCATCTAAAAATATCAATGGATCCAACTCTTCTGAGTTGGAGCCTGTAGTACTTCATGACCTACAACCCACATTTGCATTTGAAGAAAGTATGGAACTCCCAGTGGTGAACATTGTGATAGCATTAGTAGAGAATCCTATATGAAACATCAGGATAAAATGACGGCCGGCATTGACAACAAAATCATCTTTTGAGTCGTGAAGATCTTCTTTAGCATTCAATAGGGCTGCATATCTCAGAAGACCTTGGAAAGCATACTATTGGAACCAACAGAAAAGCTATGTTGATAAAAGAAGGAGATTCCTGAAATTTCGGTATATGATAAAATTTTTCAGAAAGTCTCACCAACTAAGGGTGTAAGGAGGTTGCACTGCGACCTAAATTGAGGTCAAGATCTTTTGGACCATATCAGTTCATTAAAAGGTCGAATGTCATAACTTATCTACCAGATCTGCCTATATAACTCAAACATGTGCATAACATGTTCTGTATTCCTTACCTTACAACTCAGGTAGTACATTTCAGATTCTGACCATGTTATCATAATCAAATCAATCGCAGTCATTGAGGGTCTTGTGTTTCAAGAGCATCCAATTCAGATATTGGATTACAGGATTAAGCAGTTAAGTATCAAGCAGATACCTTAAATCAAATTGCCTTGGGCAAATTATACCTCTCCAGAAGCTACTTGGGAAACTAAGCAAGAAGTGAAAGCCAAGCACTCTTATTTATTTGAAATCACCTTACATGATAGTCAAAGTTCATAAGTTTCGAGGACGAAACTCTTTAAGGGGGGAAGGTTGTAATAGTCCAACCTTAAATCATATTTATTTATTTAATTAAGTCACGTTATTAATTTTCCATATTTATTTATCTCATTTAATCATCCCGGTTGGGAGAATTCATTTGGGGCTCCACTTTGCAATTCGAGTTTCATTTACCGAAAATAATTTTTCGGATAAATTGATATTAGGCCTCGATAATTATGATTTAAAAGATTAAATTGTTTTTCATGATATCACATTTAATTTCGAGTTTCGGAAAAGCAAATTTAATTAATCGCACCCGGTTTGGCATTTTTTTTCCAACCCGAGCTCATTTAAGGCCAATTTCGGCCCAACAAGTTTCTAATCCATTTGTTTAGCTAATCACCATTATTTGGACCTAATTTTAATTAGCAAAAGATATTTGTTTGAGGGATAATCTCAGCCAAGTATTCTTTAAGGGTTTTCATCCAAGTATTCTTTAAGGGTTTTGCAAGAGATAATCACAAGGCTTTCTTCTTCTTCAACGCTTTCTTCTTCTTCTTCTTCTCCCCCACCCCACGGCTGCCCCCCACTGTTCTGGCCAGCCACCTTTTGCCGCCAGCCAGGCAGCCACTAACCACCAGTCCTGCCGCCCAGCACCACAACCACCACCCTCTCAACATCCACCACCTCTTCCATCTCTCCTTTAAGCTCAAAGTCAGGTAAAAACTCTAGCCTAATCTTGTTTAGTTTTGGATTTATGATGAATTTATTCATGGATCATGTTTTATTAATTTAATTAAGTGCTAGTTTGATATTTTATCTTGCTTAGTTAAGAGTGGATTGAATAAGTTATGCACAAAGATGAATCAACACATGATCATGCAAGCTTTGTGTTCAAGGTTGATGAACTTTGAGGGTTGGTTTAATTTTAGTAATCTTTAGTGTCATAAATGATTATGGTAATGTTGGTGTGGATTTGAATGAGTTAAAGAGTGATTTTAGTGGGGGTTTATGTCAAGAAAAGATTGCAATATGGGCTGTTATGCTGTGAACAGACCCCAAAATAGGGGTGAGTTTGCGAATAAACTAGTAATAAGTGGCACATCCAAAATTCATGATTTTTGGCTTAGTGATAGATTGATGAGTTAAATTTCAATAGGCTCTAGAATTACTCAATTTCCAGTTGTGTGGACAAAGTTATGGCCAATTTACTAAAGACTGCACATAATACATCGAAACTGGGAGCATTTGTGAACAGGGGACTTTACGGAAAAACTGGTGTTGATTGGGTTATTGAAAAATTGTCATTTTTGGTGTGTGGATAGATAAATGAGTTATCTTTCAAATGCCTTTCGAATTGCTTTAATCTGAGTTCTGCGGAATACGTTATGGTCGTTTTGCTACGACTGTGCAGATAGAACTGAAATTGTGCACGTCTGTGCTCTACCCTAATTTTAGGGACCTTGCTATGTGAATCATGCTTTGTGTCCTAAATAGAATTTTTAGTGGACATTATGCGCTTTTCATATTGGGGTTTTACATCTTATTTGGAGGTTGGGAGTGAATGACATGGATTTTCTAATGCAAAGCATCAAATGGTAACATGAATGAATACAGAAATCGTGACATTTGGAAATATTTTCAGAAGTTTCTATATAATTATGAGTATTGCAAGGAAATTACAAAGCACAGTGAGTTCAACAAGTTTGATTATGTATAGAAGCTTACTTGGGTTTGAAAACCAAGTTAAATGAGCATGAAAATGAAATTTGAGAAGTGGGCATAGTAACTGAGGTTATTTGAGCTTTTGTGAACCTTACAACACCCTTCATGGCATTGAACCTTCTATTATCCATTTCAGAGGCATTAACCATTCTATTATCCATTTCCGAAATATCAAAAAACCCATGTTTCATTTATTTCAATTGAAATCTTTTTATTATCAGCTCGATCATTCCAATGTGATCTATTTTGTTTCAATTTGTTGTATTTCAAGTTCAATAACCCTAACTGATTTATTTTTCAGATCATCTTGGATTAACTTGCCTTATATTGAATTATTGGAATTGTTGAATCCTTTTTAATTAATCAATTTCCATTAAAGTTATAAATTATGTCAGTAAATATGGTTTACTAACTACGTTTATCTATAATGACATCTCCTAAACAGAAATGGGGCCTTGTCTATCATTTTTTTCTGTGCATACATATTATCAAGTGAAATATCATTTTAAAGACTTCAGGTACGTCCATTGCATGTATCTTTAGAAATCACAGTGTATTTATCAACGTTATCATATTTTGGTAAGTACATTAATGAATTAGTTTACACAGTGATTTATCAGTTAATTAGTGACCCCGTCAGTTATCATCTATAGGGCATTCTCCCTTCAGTTACCCGCGCGACTTCAGGCCAGGGCCCCGATCGACTTGGCAGGTGTACACCTATCCATAGATCGTAACAGTATCAAGGGGTTCACTATCAGATAATAATTAGCAATGCAGTTTTATATTAATCTCACTCCCTGTTTGACCTTAAATGAATTGCAAAGCGGGCCCAATCAGTGTTTCAATGATCATTTAATAATTCAGGAATGCATGTACTGAGTTTCGACTCACAGTTCGAAATATTTTTCATGTTTTGTTTTAGGCAAATGCTCAGAGAATTGCCCTCATGCTAGCAAAGCAACGGAAGAGAATACGTTGAGTAAGGAAATCTGTGTGAATCAGCGATGATACAGTATATGCATACTTTAAAGCTGTGTTTTGAATTCTTCGGTGTATGGAGATGTAGATTACATGGGGAATTATCTTATTATGGTTTATAAACCTTACATTGGTTAACACTTGATTGTGAATAGATGATCATGTGTGAATGTGTATGGTTGAGGTTATGCTTAACCATGTTATTCCAGGACACATACTTCAAGCCTTATCCTTTGGGACGACAGTAACACCCGTATTAGATTTATTCGATTACAATTGAGAGATTTATTAAGGAGAATATAAACAGTGAAATATGTTTAATTTGGGGCGTTACAATTCTTAAGACAAGATAATTTTCATAAGCTTGAGTAACTTTTAATGTGTAATCCCTTTTGGTGCTAAACTTTTTGAAGATTTTATAAATATTTCTTATTTTGACCCTTGTTTTGATTGAAAACTGTGTTATCCCTTGGAGTCTTTAGCACTAATGTTGCGGTGTGATAGTCAATTTATGAGCTAATAAAGACTTTAGTAGATATCTCG
>JAKOGI010001173.1:290000-293332 GCA_029747015.1 Carnegiea gigantea
TATACTTAAATACTATGTTGGTTATTAAGCATCAATGTTATACCGATTTATGTTCGATGTATTATTGGTTTGTGCATGCCAATATTGAACCGAACTTGGTAGTTGGATGGCTTGAGGTGGAACTATCGAGTGGTTTGAGATTCTTGTGGTTGTTGTTATGTGAGGAGAGAGTTTGGGTTGTGAATTACCGCAATCATATGAACTGTGAGAGCATGTGTGGCTTAATGGGTAGATTCTGCCAAGTTGTGATATGAAGTGTGTGAATGTGCTATGTGTAAACTCCTCTCCCCTCAATGTGTTACATGATCAATTCTTAAAACTTAAAACGTCTTTGAAAAAAAGGGTCATTTAGAAAGCTCATTTTTATGATTTCGAACGTTTTTAATGCCTACCAATTGCCTGTTAGTTGATTAAGATGTTTGTGGCCTAAAAGAGATCCTAAATCATCAAACTACTCAGTTAGTGGCTCAACTGAATAGTCGATAGGTTTAGAAAGTTTAAAAGTGAACTAAAAGTGAATTGAAAAATGTTTAAGGCATTGATCTATTTATAACTTCTCCTGATGTTTAAAAGAATTTAAACGACATGGACAAGAGCGCCCTAAGGTGCTAATTATAAAGTTTAGCTAATTTATATACTAGTTGCTTGCTTAGGTCTCTATTGTGTTTCAAGTTATGAGCATGTAAAACCATTATGTTTTAAGAAGCGTTCACGCTGAAAGTTTACGAAGAAAACTTGTTTACTTTATAAACGAGCCAAGTACCTTAAGTTTTCAAATAATAACAAGTTTGGGACGTTTTAAGCATTCAGTTTATTTTTACGCCATCTTTTGAATTCTAACAAGGGTTGAAATGAGTTATAAAATGACCACTGAGGGTTTCTTTACGAACCTAGTTTGAGTTAAACGCTAACCAAGTACTTTAAGTTCCAAATGGGTTTCATTTTGTGAATTAACAAACGTATTACGTTATTAAAAAACTTTTAAGTTAGAAACAAGATCGTTTCATGATTTAGCAAATTCATTACATTTACAAGAAGTATTTAAGTTAGAAACTAAGTCGTTTTATGATTTAGTAAACGTATTACATTTATAAGAAGTTTATAGGTTAGAAATGAAATCTTTTTACGGACTAACAAACGTGTTATGTTTATACGAAACTTTTAAGTTGAAAACGAAGTCGTTTTACGATTTAGCAAACTTATTACGTTTGTACAAAGCTTTTAACTTAGGAATAAAGTCGTTTTACGATTTAGCAAACTTATTGCGTTTATACGAATCTTTTAAGTTAGAAAAGAAGTCGTTTTACGATTTAGCAAACTTATTGCGTTTATACGAAGCTTTTAAGTTAGAAACGAAGTCGTTTTACGATTTAGCAAACTTATTACGCTTATACGACGCTTTTAAGTTGAAAACGAAGTCGTTTTACGAGTTATTAAACGTATTACGTTTATAAGAAACTTTTAAATTAAAAGTGAAGTCGTTTTACGAGTTAGTGAATGTATTACGTTTATAGAAAACTTTTAAGTTAAAAGTGAAGTCGTTTTACGAGTTAGTAAACGCATTACATTTATAAGAAGTTTTTAAATTAAAAACGAAGTGAACTATAAGCATTTAGAAAGGTTATGATCGTTTCGTAAAAAGGTAAGTTTTCAGTATAGTAAACAACTGAAAAAGAGAAGTGAAATACGTTTTTTAAAGGCTAAGAAAATGCTAGGCAATTGGCCAGGGTTAGAAACTGGACTCAAGATATGAATTATCTTGGTGTGAGCTGTTCCTCAAAACTAGACGCAAAGATGGCGTGAGCTATTTCCCCCCAAAAAAAAGTTAGGAACTGGACTCAAGATATGAAATTATCTTGGTGTGAGCTGTTCCTGGGAACTGGACTCAAAATATGATTTATCTTGGTGTGAGTTGTTCCCCAGATAAGTTATGATGTGTGATGCGTAAGAAAATCTTGAGGGGGACTGGACTCTTGATATGATTATCCTGGTGTAAGCTGTTACCCCACACAGGACAGTATCGAGGTTAGAGTTGCTCTGGTAAGACGTGTTTTGGCCAAAAGTTAAGTATGTATACCCAGGGATAACGTAAATTAAAAGTGACGATCTCACTTAAGGGCGGTGTTGACCTCTCCTAGTCAGCACAATAAGATGTTTTTATATTATAAGTAAGTTCCTGATAAAAAGGAGATTTGACTTTTTGCCATTCTAAGCAGTTGAGAAAAGAAAGGAAGTTCTTTTAAAGGAATAAGAGCCTTATGAGGCCAAGTAAAGCGTTTTTAAGAAAACAAGAAAGCTTTCAAATGTACGTAACCTACATATATTTTATGAATGTGTTCTAAATATAGTTTAAATGAAATTTCAAATGAAGTATAGTTACATCCTAGTAATGCATCGTACATTCAAGCTTTTCAATGTGCATATTCGATGAAAGAATTTTTTTGCCAAGTCTTTCTTACCAGTTTAGATGTTTTGAGTACTTTCAAAAAGAATTATAGCCCTTAAAAAAGTTGGTGTGACTCATAAACCAATCTTGGAATATGTGAAGAGTCACTGCGTTTTCAAAAGTATGTCTGAAAGCTTCAAACTCAATCCTTATTGCTTGTTTGATTATGTGCCTAACTATTTATTAGTAGGGAAGCTTGGCCGTTTAGGGCCTAGGAACTAATTGAGGGGTTAGAATGAAGTTTTAAAGGTGGTGATCTTTCCTTGGGGATTTTGATTGCCTAATATGATAGTAAAGTATGAATGTCTAATATGTGGCTATTATTAGTATTATAGCCTGCAACGGCTTTGGGTTTTAATGAGTAGGGAAATTCTCACTAAGCGTGTGGTCGCTCATCCCTTTATTATTCCCATTTTTCCCAGGTTCAATTTGATTAGGTATAAGAGATCCTTTAAAGTTATTTGTTACCGACCCCTCAGAAGCCTCTGCCAGCCTTACAAAGTGTATGATACCTACTACGTTGTAAATTTTTAAGTTCATGGTTGTATGTAAAAACATGTAGCCAGCTCTGTTCCTGTTTATGTATCATTCCGACCCCTATTCTAGTGGTTTGATCGTTAGTGATTCGGGTGAGCAGCCCGACGCTGTAGACTTGGGTTATTTTAGCATATGTCACACCCATCTACCAGTCTACAGGTACTCTCAGCTGAGCTAAGACCCTAAAATGTTGGCGAAATAGGAGAAACTTTGGCAGTTTTATTTTAGACTGACCATCTAAATGCTAATCTAAACCCTCGATATTCAAGAACCTTAAGGATTTCCCTGTAGGAAGTCCTAGCGGTGAGACTCTCCCTAGGATGGGGGCATTACAATATATATATATATA